>CM034352.1:71739796-71773857 GCA_019925275.1 Mytilus edulis
AGAAGTAATTGAAATATATGTTTTTTTGAATTTTATTTATAAATTTGTTCGTATTTTATCAATTCAAATGAGAAATAGAAACCAACGACATTTACGTTTGTTATTATGAGCATTATATTGAAACTATCAATTCCCTGCAATCCCTTGAAAAATGTTCAAACCCACAAAGCACACACACACACATACTCACATGTTAATATGTATCTTGCATAAAACTTGTAACATACAATCTAGTTATATAATAAGAATAAGCGTTAAAACTCGAAATATTAGTTATTGTTGTTTCTCTAAATCATAAAACTTTCCAAAGTACAACTTAAATAATATAATAAGTAATAATAGTAACTTATTCGATGAAAACGACTTGCATGAACTAGCACGAAAGAACAAAACACCAGAAAGACTGAAATGAGAATATCCCCTCGCCTATTACATTTACATTAATTGTTCGTCCAAACAAAATCAAAGTTTTAATCAATTTCTTCATCTTGACGCATCTGATGCCATCTAATATCTAGAGGTGTCAAATAACTTTGAAAGGTTAGGCAAATGATTCACGTGAAGTATCATGGTGATGATCACGAGATGGATTCCCACGTTGTGGTTTCTGGTTGCAGCACATTTCACATTCCTTCCTTCTTCTGTCGTAACCGTTTACATGAAGGCATTTGTTGCATTTCCAAGCTACAAATATAAAACATGCACTTATATGAGTATGCAGTATAGTAATATTTAAGTTAAACCGATAGTGTCTATGAGTTTCCCTTTTAATTTGATTAACAAGTTCAAATTTAGTTTACAAATATGCATAGCTTTTTTGTTCATTGCACAGTTTATCTATTAAATAAACTCACATCGTATTGAATCCGTTTCAATGATAAATTTTCTTCACATTAAAACAAAATATTGTTTAAAAGTTCTATTTGTTTCATATATTGTTCATTAATTAGTTTTTGAATATCATTACCCTAAATCTTTCTGGAGTTGAGCTTTAAGATGATTAATTTTAAGTTTAAATTTTGGTGACTTTTATTTATACAATATACACACTACGTATTAGTTTATGGTAGCATGTAATATTACTACTAGACAGTTATGAAAATATATATTGTGCGTTATTTGCCATGAATTAGATCAATACTGTTTTTTATGAAGAAGATCAACGCATATATTCTCACCATCACAAGCACTACAAGAACTGCGTCCATCTTTATTATGGAGTGTACAGAAAGGACATTCCCAATATATTATTATAGCTTTGTCATCAACAAATGTAAGTTCTGTAAAAAGAAATAGGCAAATGTTTCATGTCTCATAAGCGTGAATGCTAAGTCATAAAAAAACGATTGTCACAATAATTTATTTTGTAAATCGAGTTCCATGGCATCAATGGACATAAGACAACAACACAATTATCTTTGTTCGTTGCACATTTTAATGGACACTAAATTAGAGACAAAAAGTAAGCATCTTCAATCAATAACAAGGAAAATAATAAGGATTTGAGTTTCAACTTACAAAGCGAGGTTAAAACCCGAAAATGTATTTTCATATATGTATAGATATTTAGATTTTAAGTGTTATTGTATTAATTACTTACTATCAATATCATCAGGTAATTTATTTCCATCACAAGCTTCGTACGACTATTATCTTCTGACATCTTTGGAGAAGAATCTACACCCGATTTTGTTCTCGTCACCACCCTTATATGATATTTTAAAGTGAACTCGTTCGTTTTAACCTTAAATACATCATTTGTATGATGAGTTTCGTCAGTAGTTATTTCACAAGGTCTTTCTGACAATAAACCAGCATCTTTAATTTCTAACGTCCCGTATGTTTCCGCCCTGACCGTGTCTGAGAATGTTGTGTCTGGTACAGCATCTGATATCCTACTATGTTTGTGTCAGATCTTGTTTCCGTTGCATTTTGTGTCTCATACTTCCTAACGTTATCAACTATGACGCCACTGGCCTTCATTGTTTCATTGAAAGTTTCGAAACCAGAAGCCACAGACTTTTCATCAAAACTGTTTCCCTCTTCTACAATTGGTATATATTCAGAAGGACATGTATTCTCAGCTTCCTCTTCTTGACTCGGTAAATAGTGTTCGCTGCAATAATCGAAATTTGTATAAAATTTTTTAAAGGCCACAGCTTAAGGTACGACGTTAAAAATATTTATTGTCAAAACTTCATAGTTAAAGCTTTAGGTAGACGTAACAAAGAAGATGGTATCAACTCGGATTCAAGACAATTTAACTGTGGATACTGAACATTTCCCTTGCCCATTATCTAATTATAGAAAAAACCAATGGTTTAGGAACTACAAACTAAAATTTAGTTTGCAAGTTGCAACATAATAAGTTTATCTCAATAAAATATAGTCTACACGAAAATATATCGTCGACATTCATGTTCATAATTCCTACATTTTTTTTATTCTTGTGTCTTTGTCAACTGATATCTTTTATTGATCAAATACTATTACATACCTAGCTGATCTTAATTCAGCTTCATATTGAAGAAGCTTTTGTCGCCGAGTGTACAGAGAACACAACTGTCGTCGTAAACTTTGTTTACTCTCTTCTGAAATATTCGAATGTTTGGCAATTAAATATTAAAGTAGTACCTCTACTGCTATTGTGTTCAAACTAGTCAATCATTCTAGATTTTACCTTATGTGGTGCCATAAGCTTGCAAACCTATCTCGACTCGAATTTGTTGTCCCTTTTTGAAAAACAACAAACCACTGTTCATTAATCAGTTTGTTTTCTAACCTACTTTTGTAAAATCTTAAACTTGTAAAATCTCATACATAAACATATATAAAAAAGATTTGCAGTTATCCAACGATAAGAAATGTTGCGTATAAGTATATAACTTCACAAAACGGTTTTAGAAGAATTTCTTTACCAACGACGTACTTTCATTCCCGAATCTGTTATCTGTTTACTACCTCTATGTTTTTGATACAGTAATTTGAACCATCTTATATGTTTTTGATACAGTAATTTGAACCATCTTACATATGTACAATACAAAGTTAATAGAGGATTTGCAGTTACCCATCGACAAAATATGATAAATAAGTATTTTAAATTTACAATACGGTTCTCATATCAATCCGCTTAGTTCGATAATCCCTAGGTTTCATTTATGTCCAGAAAAAGTCATCATTTATTTCGGTACAGATTGACATAAAATTTAAAATTTTAGAAAATCCTTTTTTTTTTAAATTCAATAAAGTGCAACTGTGACAATTTGTGGAAGTTAATTTATATGACCAAAGGGACTGGAAACTGAAGATGCTATTAATATATACCATATATAAAGACGAATTGGCACTTTTTCCACCC
This sequence comes from Mytilus edulis, assembly GCA_019925275.1. Lineage (NCBI taxonomy): Eukaryota > Metazoa > Mollusca > Bivalvia > Mytilida > Mytilidae > Mytilus > Mytilus edulis. Next base: position 71,743,158 of record CM034352.1, read on the forward strand.
GAAAAAACAATTATGTAAGCAGTGACATTTTACATTAGATTCCAACTGCTAGCTCAAGAAAAAGTTGGCAAAATAGCAAAATATTGCAGATGAACTATTAGCTTACTTTCATTGTTGTCTTTGAGTTTTGTTTCTAATTCCACTCCTTGTCGTTCAACATCCTGTAACTCTTCATCAGCTTCTTCTAATTGTCGTTTTAGTTCCTGAGCAATGAATATTTGGTTTTGCTGCCTTTGTATAGCAAGCTTTCTTGCTGCAAGTTGAACACGCTGAGCATGCCTCTCTTCAGTCGGGTCAGAGTCAGTGCGTTTCAACTACAAAATCAAATTCATAACTGCTAATATGTTTGTGATTATATCATATGTGGAAGCTTATTTAGCTATAAAGCACACTTCCTCACACTAAAAGATTGTCCCCAATAAAGCCAACAGTAGTATGTAAAGTCATCATAGATACCAGGATTGAAATTTTGTATTTACGCCAGATGCGCTATCTAAAATTCATAAATCGATTGAGAGAAAACAAATCCGGGTTAACTAAATCCGATTGAACAACATCAACTATAAGGGGAAACCAACGGAACAACACACAGTGCAACAAAAACAAACGACAATGCAACATACATAGAAACGAACAAATTGATAACAACTACCCAATTCATAACTTGTAACGGAAATTGTTTAAGAAAACATGGGAATTTGAACCTAATGTTATGGCTAACCGAACCTCCCACTTCAAAAGTTAAAACTCTGAAATGCTTTGTAAAAGGTATTAAACATCGTTTAAATAAATTCCTATAAATAGTGTTCCTTTTAACAATTAATAATTTTATAATCTAGTAATTAACTGTCGATAAAATGGGTATATGTAAGTAGAAGTTTAATTTAAGTTTCGATTTTTTAACACCTTATACATACATGATATCTTGGTACCAACCAATGTATATTTCACAAAGTGGGATTAATATTTCAAATAGTTTAAAACTTGAAATCATCCTTCTTTAGATTCGAGCGTCACTGATGAGTCTTTTGTAGACAATTCTTCAATTATCAAAATACTCAACAATAGATAAAAGAAACACTACATGTAATGCTGAAAAAAATAAATATTCCTCCGAAATATGAAACCTATCACAAGGTACTTTTTTTAACATATTCATTGATAACAAAACACTCCCCGGTATCCCCTTTTTCATCGGTTTGATGTTTTCGATATCACATACTTTCTATTGTGTTTCTTTTACCTAACTGTTTGACTAATACTTTGTCCTTATGTACGTACCTTTGGTCTGTTTCGACCGAAGACTTTTTCGGGTTTAAATTCTCCAGGATCTGAATTAAAAATACCAAAATGTGATGTGAAACAAGCTTAGGTAAAGGATCATTTGACTTTTAATTTCTCAATTTTTTAAATAGCTTGGCATCCCAGACTCAATAACTTAAATATTTATCATTCAATATTTGAAGGTCGTACATTGACCTATAATGGTTTACTTTTATAAATTGTTATTTGGAGAGTTTCTCATTGGCACTCACACTACATCTTCCTATATCCATGCAATGTTAATACTTTCTTTCGAATGACCTGGCATCCCAGACTAAATAACTTAAACCATTATCATTCAATATAAATTCTTTCATTCGAATGACCATGAAGTTGTATATTTATATACTCCATAAATTGGAGCAGCCCATGACCCTGTCGCTAAGTGGTTTGCGAAATATAACATCGGTTACTTGTAACGATGACGTAATCTAAATAAAGTAAAGTTCCTTTTACTTCAAATCATAATTAGAATCGCTACAAAAAAAAATATTTGTAATGAAGAGATTTATTTTTATTTCATTTTATTCGTACATGTGGACTAGTACCATAAACATTCCATCTTGAAATTTCTGTTCATTTTTAACCTTACATATGTATTTGCTCTGTTCACCGATGATTGTATATGACAAGTAAAGATTTCGGGAGTATACATCAATTAAACAGTATCCAAAAACCTAGAATAAAAGGGACATAGTTACCTTTTTCAATGCCTTTATCTTGCGGTTGGAAACAAGTTACTGAAAAATTAGATCTTTTATCTTCAAGCTCTTTGGATTCTCTTTTCAGGTCTTTAATGGCTCTTTCAAACATTTCGTTATTTTCACTTGAATTTCTGCTTTGTGTATGCTGCTTGTCATCAGGCAAGTTAACATTCGACCAGTTAGTTATCACTTCTGGAGCAGCACGAATTGTACTTTCCAAATCCTTGAATGCAAGAAAAAAACAGTAGGTATATACACATAAAAATTCAACAATATGTGCTTATTTATATTTCAATCTTAAGACATAAATGTACCTCATTTTTTTATTTCAAAAGATAAACACCTGCAGATTTCTGGGGATCATTTGAGATATTTTTTTAAAACATGTATGCTATAAATTTGTGTAACCGTTCTGTTAAAATAATTAATTTTAAATTAATTAAAAAAAAGGCATTAATTTGTTATTAATTTATCTAATTTTTAAAAAGTTAGCAACGTTATTACTTCCAAACGTCCTTCTGTACCTGTATCGAATACCCTCAACAAAATTTAAAAAAACCGCTATCTATATATTTTACTATTTTTAATAAGCTTATATTGATTTTATTAATCCTTATCTTTCATCGTTGTCCTCTTCTTGCAATTCTTCTATTGTTGAATGTTCCTTGGCTGAAGCATTTTGTCGTAGAGTAACTCTAGCTTTACTTTCAATTGGCGATGCATCTAAAATTATTCAATTTAAAAAATATGCTGCGTAGATAAAACATATTTGACCATTCCAAAAAATAATATATTTTTTTCATAAACCTATTGAACCCATAGTATTATACACAACAAAATGCATCAATATATCTGTATCATGCTAGTACAAAAACAATGGTTTCTTGGCGCATTATACAATGTTGGTGCTTGGTGAAAAGACCATTGATGGTGTCGATTTGTATGACAGCTGCACGTAGTGGTGAACTCGTTATGGACAAATATTGAGATGCTTTCCGATGTATGAAAATTAAAAAAAAAACGATACGAATATTTGATGCACTAATCCTAGATAAAATTGCAGTTGTATAAAACAAAATGTCGTTTTTTTTGTGGCCTTTTTTTTTATGTCGAAGGAAAAGAATACAACACAAATGCCAAACACTATCAATCAACGGAAAAAAAGCAACTGTCAAATACCTGACCGGGTATAGGTACTTTTCAAAAGAAAATAAAAAATGCGTTAAACCTGTGTTTTTAGTTAGTTAAACAATAGGAATAGTGATATTGACGTTTACACAATGTCACCTTTAGTTCATTTTATAATAACTGTAAAACAATTTTGATACCATTTTCAGCAGATATTTCCGGCTTATGTCTAGAAACGCTGCGTGTCTTTGATTCTCTTTTCAAAGTTTGCCAGAACTCTGAAGCATCTTTAACTGTCATATTTTTATCAATATGTTGTCCAAAAGTAGCTTCAAGCTTTTCCTCTATCTCATCGTCACTGTCCTCACTGAAATATATGCCACATTAGTTATTCAACATGTCACATTTAAAATCTGAGACACCTACACATTTTATACAAAAAGACTCGTACAACTGTTTAAACTTAACAAGTCATTTTTGGAAAGATCATAAGTTCAATAAAACTAGGGTCGATATTCTGTCTGAACATATAATGATTTCCCGGCAGTTGATATGATATATCAGGGTTTTTTTTATATTAGAAATTACTGTAAACTTACAAGGAAGCCAGAGCATGGATTTAATAAATGAAGGCAAGTAATAGTTATCCCATGAGGACGCGATGTGTCAGTGTCAGATCACCCCGATGGACGGAGGCCAGTGGGTGATTTGACACTGACACACCAAGTCCGAATGGGATAACTATTTTACATTCAAGCTGTTTGAGATTAGACGAAAACACTTTTACAGTTCATAAAATCTAGTTCAGAACGCCACACAACCATAATAATATACTTTTTATATTACTATATAATTTATACCCTTTATGACCCTCGAACACGATGTTTAAATATAGAACAATGTTAACTCGCCCCATTGACCAATCAGCCCACACTGAATCGCCACTTTCTAAAAAATCGCCCCATTTATGAAAAGGTTAAAATCCCATTGAACAATCAGACTGACAACTCGCCTTATTTATGAAAAAGGTTAAAATCACACTGAATAAAGGTCTGCATACTCGCCCCACTTTGAATATGTTAAATTACTGTGAGTTGATATCCAGTCGTCCTGGTGTATGGATATGCGTCGTGGGTTGATATGCTAAAGGTCTGGAGTTCGAATCCCAGTGAAGACAATGGATTCTTTCTACATAAACTTTGAAAGTGTGTCTTTTCTTAATAAATATTTCTAAGTTGTGGATAAGCCATTCCCGCAAAATGTTTCAAAACAAAGGAAAGCGTGCAAAACAGAGAAACCCAAGCTGGGGTGATCTGGTAGGGATGATCCGGCTAAGATCACCCCTGGTAGAACAAAGGAGCTGGGATGTAGCAACAGTATACCGCTGTTTAAAAGTCTATGACATAGTTGTTTAATGTTGCAGTGTATATAAAGTGCGAATCCAGCTAGTTCATTTTCAATGTCATATGCAGGTATGTCTATTGTAGAATAAAGGATCATGGGAAAACTGTATTTGTTTACGTTTTGAAAATACCAAATTAATTGATTTGAAGGAAAGTTTTTACATATTTTCATTGTGATATGTCTTTATTATGTACAAATATAGCATTAAAGTTCAAATAAGTGTTATAAAAGCAACATAATATAGCATATCGATTTTTGAAAGCGATCCATTTTAACTATAGATGCGATGAATTATCACTGTTAGTGCAATCATTTCTGATGTGGAATTTTCGAAGATGCGAGGAATTTTTATTGTAGAATTATGTGATAAATGCACTTGAAACAAATGAAAAAACTTAGTTGATGACTTTAGAATTTATGATAAATGTATTTTCAAATTAAAATACAAACTCCTCATTCATTCTTTATCAAATATATAGCTTTAATTTCAAACTTGTAACAAAAACGTTTCTCAAAATGTCATATTGTATTCTTCAAATTACGTTTTTCCTTGATTTAAAAAAAAAAAAGAAGATATTTCTGTATTTTTTTGAAGTCAAAGATTGATATTGCGGAGTTTAAGTGCAGTCTGTGTAAAATAGAGACGAGTACATTTGAGGACGTTATCTTCCACGCAATAAATACACTTGCAAACAGAAAAATATGCATCTTGAAACGCAATGGTGACAGAAAAGCTTATAAAAGATTAACTTTCCCCAGTTGTACCCTCATCTGCTTCAATTTACATATTCTGAAAAAGACAGTTTTGGTAGAATAAATGTTCTTGACTCGTTTGTTGCTTGCATGATTTTAACTGAAACGGTATGTGACATAAATTATCCATAGTCATTTAAACATGAAATGTAAGGTGTGGGTGAACTTTTTTGTTTGCATTGGTACGTGAGGTAGAGCACCCTTGATACAAAAAGAATTATCCGTAATGAACAGCTCGATACCAGAGGAGGATTTAGGAGGACAGGGGTTGCCCCCTTTTTGGAAAAACATTTGGTTACTTTTATATGGAATCACTGGAGCGGACCCCCTCTTAAGTAGTCATTGGACCCCTACTTATAAAAATTTCTAGATCCGCGAGTGGATACTACCACAGAGGTCAAACAATGCACATTTGGGTAATTGTACACAACATGCATGCTACAATTCATGCTTGATGATCTTAGACCCTTTGGACCTCTATGTGGGCTATTTCGGTAACTTGATAAAAATCCCCAAACTGGATACAAGGTTAGATTCAGCATGTCAAAGAACCCCAAATATCCATAAGGTCTTTTGTCTATAAAAATGCATGCATGGGATACATTTGCTATAGAAGGCATGACTGTAACAATAGGATGAAGATAAAAAAATATCTTATTCTGGGGTCTCATTTGGGGGGGGGGGGGGGTCTGATCCCTGATCCTGCTTACTGCTTTATCAGATTCACGTATCCCGCTTATACAATGCAGTTCTCATTTTTTTAAATTTTCCGTGTCCCGCTATACTTTATTTCTCGTTTTCACGACACAATCATTTGACTATCACGTGTCACGCTTACAAAAAAATCGGCAATTCTGCGTCACGCTTATACCCCAACGCGACCCAATATTCTACTCTTTTCTGACTCATATTAAGCCCATTATAAATATATTTAAAAAGTGTGTTTTTATCCCTTTTTATCCCGTCTCGTTTCGGGTTGAGCCACAGATAGATAAGATGTCATATGTGACAATGAGACAACTCTCAAAACGAGTCACAATTTATAAAAGTATACCTTTATACGTTAAAATACGGTCTTCAACATGGAGTCTTAGCTAACACCGAACAGCAAGTTATAAAGGGCCCCAGTGTAAAACCTTTTAAACGGGAAAACCAACGATTCAATCTTTATCAAGATGTACGTAATTAGTGGTGAAGTGTCATGGAAATGGATAAAAAAAACAAGGATATGGAAATGGATAAAAAAACAAGGATAAAGATCCCTATACGATTCATAAGAAATTTTAAAAATGGAATGCATTTGAAATAAATGTTATTTCTATTGAATTTATTTAGAGTGTTTTAAAACCAAACTTTCCTCCGTAAGTTAAATTTTATCAAATTCGTCTCTTACTTTATCTATTGTTTGAGCAAGTCGGCTAAATTAAGGCTTTACAGCTAATTTCCTAATGCATGTAAAGCAAAACTTTGGTTGACTTGATTGCTTAGTTTGTATAATTGTTTATACAAACTTTGTAAATAAGATTGACATCTTTAAACAATATGTATCGGCATAGTTTAACCTGTATTTATATAATTATTATATTTGAATTAAATTGGGTGTTATCATAATGATTGTACAAAAAAAAACCAAAGCAAGCACGCTAACTAAAGTCTTGCTTTACATGCTTAAAAAAATACGCTGTAATAGATAAACAAATAAATATATCATACAGTGAAAATGCGCCGCATATACAATACTAATGAATCGCTCTACAGTGAAAATGAAAGAATAGTATCATTATTCGACAGTAAACATGACTCGCATAAAGAAAGCATCACAGTGGAATTCAGTTCAATATGAAGAAACTGAATGACAAAACCTATTCTACGTTATACAACTTTAATAATTGTGTTGAAATGAATATTTTTTCTGCAACAACATCTTACCTGTTAGTTATAAAACACCTGCACGATCTGTTCGTGAAATGTCCTAAATATTCACCTATTTTGGTATATATTTCACAGCTATTTGGATTTAGGCGCGAAAAAAACCCGTTCGCATCTTTTACTTTGTTTTATTAGTATTATGTGTTTCTTAACATATACTTTTTAACTAACTTTCTTCATTTTCTTCAAAAATAAAAAAAAAGTCGTCTGTTTATTTATTATTCTACATCAAAAATTTCTGGCATATACAGTGAAAATGATATTTTAGGATCCGCACTTTACATACACTGATGTTGTGTAACTTTAATATAGCATATTTCCAACATATAACTACGGATCGATATGTTAATTGTTTTCGTTATCTTAATGATAACTTTGTCCTCTCTTTTTATCCTTTTCAACAACTAATTGAACACTTCCGCTGATTAAAATTGCTATTTCAGACTTGGAAGCTTCATTTCCACAATAGAAATGTATGTCCTTCCATATAACATTGTTGAATACGAATATCTATTAATATATTTAGTTACGTCATTGTGACAGTTTTGTAGCCGCCAGATAAGCATAAATGTCTCTCGCATTTTGTGACGACATTCGCAAAGTCATATTATTTCAAAAATCTGCTTTATTCAGTGAGCTACACTGTCACTTTAAATATGATATGCAAATCATACATACCTTGACGAGTTATTTAGTTTTTCATCAGATTGTGGTAGCTTTAGGGTCAATGCACCTCGAACAGATGCTCCAAAATTATGCTCAAATATAGTGTCTTCTGGAACGACTTCCTTTTCATCATCTCCGCTATTATAGAAGTCTATTCTGCGTATTGATGCTGAAGTAACTCTCCTTGCTAAGAAATCTGGCCTGGTAGGAATTCTTGGTTTGTCTGAAACAATACGATTACCAAAGACTACTGATTCATATATGACAACGCTAGAAGAATTTGTCCCTTACTTCCTCACACGTATTACCATAAGGTAGCTGTTAGGAGTAAGGAGGTGTTGGTAAAAGTAGATCCGTAGTAGTGGTTTATAAAATTTGTTTTAAATCATTTTAAAATAGAATGGCCATCATGTTTGAATTTTTATTTTTTTATAGCTACAGAGATGACTGATTTGTCAACAACAATTTTTCAATAAATTATCTTACTATAGGGTTGTATAGAACGTAAATTGTTAGACCAACTCTGATGATTAACCTTTTATTACGCATATTATTTCCAGTGCTGCACTGTAACATGATGCATTTTATGTACTGTATTTTCTGTTTTATAATTTTGCCCTGAAAGGAAGACAAGCACAACAAAAAATCTTACATTACTAATGTATTAATTTATATTTGACGGAATATAAGCACTCAGTAACTTTTAATTCCTGACTTATGATTTTGTCTATTTGAAAAATTTAATTTACATAGCGGATTCTACTTCAAAGTCAATTAAAATATTACATTTTGTATGAGAAAGAATCATCGGATACTTACCTGAAATACGCTGTGCATTGTCTGTATTTGTTCTATTAGGTGCGTCTTTTGAAGGTTTAGGGTCATCCATTGCCTGTATGAAATATTAACATTTGATACAAATCACTTAAACCTAGGTGATGTTCGTACTTGAAACCATCTTTTTATACAGTATGCAGAATAAAAGTATACCCTGCTTGCCATTTTTTTAAGAGGAATGTTGTGACTTATTTTGAAAGTTTTGTTTAAAGCTGTCAAGTCAAAGTCATATATATCATCATGATCATTGTTAATTTCAATGGTTTGACTGTACTGACGCATGCCGTAATAGTACTCATGACAGGAACGTGGATTTAAACATCTTATACGAATTCCCTTCTAATTAATCGGTAAGTGTTCTCTTCCTCGTTGCCTATCAAATCTATATGTTTATGATATTGTTTATGCTTTTCTTGTTTCGTTGGTTTGACTTTGTTCATCCTTCACTTTTCTTATATTCCAGTTGCCCTAAAGGATCGCGTGATTTTACACTGTTTTGATAATGACACATAAAAATAGATATTTGATGTATTGATGGAAAATATATATATTTAATAAACATTCAAAATAAAAACTTTAAATTCACGATATGTATTATTCATTTTACAAAGTAAGAGTGTATCTTACTTTTAAGACTAGTTGTGGTCGTATTCTGATGGACTGTGTTAACTTGGCGTTAGGACCAGCATGCTTAATGCAGAAAAACCTCACTGCAATAAAAAGATTTTTATAAAAAAATTGCGTATAGTTGTCATCTGTCTAATCAAATGAAAAATAACGGAAAATGTTAATAGTTTTACGAATGATCAAGGGGAGTGCATAGAATATTATCCCTGAAACTGTTAACATGGTAATGAACAGTACATTTCCTTATTTTTTGTTAACTATGTTGACAAAATTATAACTGAAAATTATCGGAAACATTGCACAAAGTTATAAAAGGAAATATGAAGTCGTATACACATGATCAAAACAAAAGTTGCTTTTTGTGCAGAAAAAAATAATATTTGTCCATCGACTTAAAATTTCGAGTCCTTTAATAGTGATATGGGTGTCTATGCTGAAGTTGTTTGCGTCTACCATATCTAAGGACATTTTTTCCAAATTGTCGGTTATGTCTGCTCTACAGTTTCGTATTTTGGAACCTTTTTAAGGAAGTATATGGACTTTGTGATTGCTGCTCTATATTTTGGATTCTAACTTAACTTTCAATACACACTATGATAGATGTTACATAGTTAAGGACTTATTCTGACTCATTGGCACTCATACAACATCTTCTTATTCCTATATTCATGTCAGTGTATCTATTTAGATGACAAAACACGACAACGATATATGCCGCTGTTCAAAAGTCATAAACACATTTCAATAAGCTGTCTACTCACAAACTGTTCAACACAAAATATTTGATTTAATTTACTGTAAAATGGAATACTGCCAATCTCCTTCATCAATACTTTTGTATCAATTAAAAAAAAATGATTACCCTTAGCATCTGACAGAATTAAGTTTACCTCTTCCTTTAAAGGATTTCTGTGTTCTATAATTTCCGAGATTCAATTCACAATTACATTTTTCACATTTCAGACACCGGCGATGACAAAACACATTTTCAACACTAAGTTTCTCCAGGAAGAATAACACTCTCTTACAGAGGTAGCAAATATCATTGAGGTTTTCATCAGTTTCTATCTGTAAAATGAGATAGTATTAAAAACATCTGATAAAGGATTTATTGTAGAGTTGAGAACAATTGTTTTGTTGTTTGATACTTTTAACTTGTAGGCGGTTACCTCTGTAGCAACATAATGGTACTTTATTCACCCTAGTAGTCTATCAGAGTCAAACAGATATCAAATAATGGATGTAGTCTGTTAAAAAATCTTTCTCTCGGAATACAATATAGGGTTTTCACCGTATATTAAAAAATACATGGGGATATTTAGACTCATTATACATTTGTACTTACTTTGATGTGGTTACTGTTATTACCTGATATCTCTTTTTTATTTGAATTTTAACGCTTGAATTCGCTGTCCAGGATGAGCTGTATTTTTAGGAGATTTGTCAGCTCTTTATCTTTTTAATTTCTTTATCTTACTGAAAGTTCAGTAATTGGCAAAATGCATATAGTTCAGTTTGATTAGTAACAGTAATATTGTAAGAAACAGAGACAGTGACCTGGGAAATAGAAGTCATGAAAACATATACTAGTCAACAACGATACACGACTTTTTTTTAACAATTTCGAGATGAAGTTATCCGTTTATAGGACCAATGTTAAGGGTAGTAATACTTAATGACCATGGAAATATAAATCCGTTAAAAAAAATTATCATTTGCTTTCATGACTTTATTTGGCGAAATTTTTATTTGTTAGATAAACTTTACATAAAACGACAATTCTAAAAACAAAAGTTCCAACTAATGATGCCAATCTCTCATTTAAATATTAAGACAATGTTTGCCATCAATTCTTTTTTAAAAATCGTACAGTTTCTTTGTTTTTTTGTAAAGCAAAGTTCGGCAAAGAAATCGTTAAAATGTATACATTATCCATTGATTTCCCATAGACAATATTGTAAAGTGAATTTTTTTTTTAACAATCTTAAAACTAATCCGAAAGGTTCCAAATTTACAGTGTGCTGTTTTCATATCAAAAGCTTTGATTTAAGACGAAAGCATTTTTTTCTTTTTTATTTGCATTTTGAGATTTCAAAACACACTTTTTTTACCAAAAAAAATAAATAAAAATATAACAACCCAATAGTTACAATATGAACATAACTTGATTAGCATTTTGAATATTTAAAAACAAATTTGAAAATTAATTTAGTACTTACAAAATTGTTGTGTCGATTTTTTCCAAGTTTCCACAAAAGTAATTTGCACCCTATATGATCGTTTACACAGATTTTATTACTTTCCGACATGTTTTGATTTACATTATCATATGTGCATACATTGCAAATAAAATCTTTTTGAAATAGTGTATCTCATTTTGTTTTATATCTAATACTTTTTGATAAATTTTATTCCAAAGTCGTGTGTCGTTTCTTTTGTTGACTAGTATATAATTAATACAACAGAGTTCTTATACAGCAAAATAAATTAAAGGGATGGCGGGTTTTTGAAAAGGTGTGGGCGTAATACCTTTTGAAGGTTGTTTTAAGTGTTTAGAAATTACATATGATTTAGTTAAATATGAATTGATTTATATCTGTATTCTATTACTTTTTCAGCAAACAAACAATACTGTTGTAAAGACGATATTGCCGTATTGAAAATTATCTATGAAATTGGCAAGTTTGTGTCTTTATCTTGATATTCTTGAAATGAACTACAAACAAAAATACGAAGAAACAAACTCTACTATTTACATACTTTTTCCACAGGTATCTGAACTCTACTTGGCCTGGATTTTACAATATTTGCTACTGTGATATCTTTCTTTTCATCGCTTAAAACGCTGTTGTCAGAGGCAGACGTCTCAGGAATAGGTTCTCCATGAAACAGCTGGTAAAACTGGGAAAGATACGATGCCATTTCGACCTCATTGTCATACGAACAGTTAACCATCATTGAAACCGCTAACATAGGAAATATCCCGAATTCTCGTTTTGCAAGGTTTACTACTATATCCATAGTTCTCAATGCATTTGTTCGGTCCAAATCTTCGTTTTTGCTAAAAGAAAGCAATATCAACATACATGTAAGCTCTTTTGGTGAAAATAATGAAAATGACAAGAGTAAAAAGTTTCTTCAAAATAAAATACCAGTAGCAAATTGCATGTTTTAAGTGCATTTGATCGTTTTTGAAACAAAATTAATAACCTATTGATCTAGAAGAAAAAGAATTCATAAGGGAGAACTATTTTGAATTCTATTTTACTTACATTGTATGTGGACGAAAAACATTAATCAAGCAACCGAGTTCACACCACTTCTCCAGGACGTTGTCAGATCCTCTATTTTGATATTTGGGTGTTTTTCTAGCACTTTCTGACACCATTGTAGCAAATCAGGTAAATCAACTGAATCGTCACCTATACGTTAAATAGCTATATATTAATATTTATTGTCTGCAATAAGGAGATATAAGTCACAGAAAAATATGAATGTTTCTCGCGCTTATTGTATGTTTATGTGGACGTTGAAAGCCATTTATGATTACCTTAGCCGTATTTGAAATAAATTTAAGGATATTTGGGTCTTCAATACTAATCAAATTTTTACTTGCTTGGGTTCCTAACTTTTTTGATATGACAGACACTGATGAATATTATGTAGATGGAACGGGCGTCTGTCGTATCAAATTATAAGCTGGCACATTTGATAAATATTATGAGTACATTAAATAAGCATGATAGGTTAAAATATATATTTTGAACCTTATATTTACAAGCAATAGTTACAATTTAATCAATGGTTTCTTTATAATAGGAAAAATAATAAAAGTAAATGAAGTAAGTTTCTACAGGTAAATCCAAATTTAATGTAAACCAAGAGTATTGTTATCCATTCGTTTGATGTGTTTGGGCTTTAGATTCTGCCATTTGATTAGGCACTATCCTTTTTGAATTTTCCTCGGAGTTCAGATTTTTTGTGAATTTACTTTTTACACAAAGTCGTTACATGTACTAACTTTGTTTTGGTGTCTTAATTTGAGAAACAGCAACTTCACTAAAGTCATCTTGCACATCATCATAAAACTCCTTTGCCTTTTCATTAGTTAACTGCTGTCAAATTAATTATTGAATATCTGAGAAAAAATAGAAATTCCATTAATCCTTGTCTTCTGTCAAATTATTATTCTTAATTTATTTTTTGTCCATACCACACTGATAAATAAAGGGAAAAGTACAGATATTGAATACATCTGCAAAAACCCAATAATAAGCATTCTTTATTCAATTTTAAAGTCAGTATCCTTTTAACCAAAAGAATTTCGTAAAAATGAGGGTATATGATAAGGCATTTGAAAGAAAAAACCCGTCTTGTTAATAAACAGAATTTAAAAAACTCCATCTTATTTTTTGTATTTAGATTTTTAAAACGATTTTTTGAAGCTGTATGCATACATGGCTCATATTTTTTTTTGCGACTGAGTTATACACTACCTTTAACAATAGCACAAATCACTTTAGCGTTCAAATCGCGTCTTTCATTAACCTTCGCAAGAAACGTTTAAAGGCAAAAATGCTAAAGCCAAGGATATACAATAACAAAAAAATGGGAAGATTCAAATGACTACAAATGACATAAAGATGACACAAAATCCATCTAAAGGCAATATTCTGCTTGATAGTTTTATGTCTTGTTTTACTAATATTTTTTAAAATTAACACGGTGATGTTTTGTTGGTTGACTAAATTTCCATCAGCATAGTTGTTGATTCAGCGCTAAAAAATAAAAATAACCCTTTGCATTTACGCACCCCAAGCGCTTTTGGATTTCCTTTTATCCCGGAAATTCAAAGCGAAAAACAGAATACCAATGAAATAGCCTCCTTGTGAGTCTTGTCATTAATGTTTCGATGTAATTAAAGAATATATAAAAATATATTTTGCTATATTATGTGTATTACAAATATTTTAGTCGTTTTATATATATTTAAGGTAAGATCCTTGGACATATCTATATATCTATTTTTGAACAAAACTATGACTTAAACTGCAATTGTATGTTACGTACGTCAACATGATCAATTTCAACAGGTTTAGTGACGTCAGACGTGAATTAAAGAAACCAGTTGATTTGATAATAATATTGATATAATTTTCAATGGTTTGAATATTGAGCTTACTATTTTGCAATTTTATGACAAATTATTGACTCTCCATGTTATCATAATCCGCCTTTGTTTTGTAAACAAGCATGTTTTATTCACAATAACCTTATATTACCTTGATTTTGGTTCGACAGTGTAACTACTGAATTTCTTGCTGATGTTGTCCTGAGTCGTCTGAGATAATGCTTTGTAAACGCTTTCTCTCTGAGCTATAATATCAAGAGGTTTTTCTTTCATACTTTTCCAATTCTTGATCATCCAAGCTGTATCTAAAGCTCCCAAAAATCCACGTGCACATCCAGTACCTTGTGGCCAAAAGGGCTGAAATATTGTCATATGCTTTAATTTTACAATTTGGTTCCTGTGTAGCTTTAAGGGAACGAACATTTAATTTCAAGAGAAAAAATGGGGGTATATTTTTGAGAACAAAAAAAAATGTGGTCAAGCAGATGACAAAAACAATCTTAATCCAGA
The DNA here is from genome assembly GCA_019925275.1 of Mytilus edulis. Classification (NCBI taxonomy): domain Eukaryota; kingdom Metazoa; phylum Mollusca; class Bivalvia; order Mytilida; family Mytilidae; genus Mytilus; species Mytilus edulis. The sequence continues at coordinate 71,758,170 of CM034352.1, forward strand.
TTTCCCCATACCTAAAAGTGATATATTTGAAAAAAATATTCAATTGATAGCGCTGAATTCCTTAAAATATTCTGACTCAGACACAAATTATACCCTCATCCCTGTAGTTAAATAGTTGCTCTCTAATATAATTAATCAGTCAATTTCAATCTTACAAATAAATTTCAATAAACGACTCCTATTCCACTATAGTATAGAAACTAGTTTTTGCAAATTCGAAATTACAAACTAAACTAAACTAAGATCTTTTACTTGGAAATTGTGGTAACAGAATTAATGGTAGCACGAAGACACATATACACATTTCAATAAATCATTTAAATATAACTAATGTCATAAAAAGCTGCAATGTTACCAGTATGAAACATACCTCTAATAGACTGTCCCCAATCAGTCCAATCAGCAGCTTTTTACCATTCCTCTCAATGATATGTGATGCATTTACAGCTTCAACTTTCGATGAAAAATCCAACATGGCCACATCATCCATCCCATGAGAATTTTTTGCAAAGCTCATATCAACCATTGCATCATGAGTACAAAAGTTTGCAGCATCTCTTGCATACACTAGCAACCTTTTTACGTCAATGTTTTCTCTTTCCAATAATTTTGACGCAGGCAAATCTGCTTTGAAAACACCCTTACTGACTAAGCTTGCCTTTGTTGGTGTCATAACAAAATAGTGCGTCTCATCCTTGAAGTAAACCATATTTTCCAGTTTTATTCCTTTCTTATTTTCCAAATCAGTAAATAATTTTTCGTTAAAATGACGAGAAACTCCTCCGATTTCTTTTGCCTTCATATCAGCAGCAGTATTTGAATTTACGAAGTTCGCAGTAATTGCAATTGAGAGTTTTCCACGATATTCTTTTCGTTCAAAACCTATAACAAAAGAAAGCATAGAAACACTTCATTAAGTTAAGTTTGTGATAATTCTAAATTTCTTTCTTATCTGTAAGGCTAGAAAGGCCGAGTTTTGAATGTATTACTTGTTTTGGCTATTTATCAATCATTCATATTTGCTTGAATGTAAAGTCTTCATTGTCTTCTTGTAAATTTGTTTGCATTTGACTGTTTTCATCCATGAGGTACATGCATACTATTTAAAAGCGTTCAACCAATTTTACATGAGATACATATTGATAGAACATGTACATTGGATTCAATAGTATTCGTTAAATACCAGTTTACGTATATATGACATATAGGCATCGGTGGTCGAATGGTCTAAGTAGTCACGACTGTAATCACTAGCCAGTCAACACTCAGGTTTTAATTTCGAACCCCGCTCGTTCAGGTGCACTCGACTCCGTTTTTAATTGACTAGGATTGTCAGTTTTGCTATCGAAGGTCGGTAGTTTTCTCCAGGTACTCCGCCTTCCTTCACCAATAAAAACTGGCCGCCACGAAATAGCCCAAAAAGCGCTGCATAAAGGTGGCATTAAAAACACTGAAATCAATGAAATCAAATATACAATATAAATTGTAATACGAAACACAATTTGTTTGCAGTATTATACATGTTATATGCAGACTTGGGCAAAACTACAAAAATAAGTATCTACGAAAATAACTCATTTCTTATCAAAATAAATTGAATCCACAGTAGTTTACTTCGACTTTTACATTTTTTCACAGTAAGAAACACATATTATCTACAGAATATATATCTACTTTACAATAGTCATTACTAATATAATAACCTTGTTTAGTGACTGTTCCATTTTCAAATCGAAGTTTGTATTCTGAAATATAAGTTTGTCAACAATCACAATTCTGCATTTCATGTTTAGAGTATTAATATTGAAATAAGAAGATGGGGTAAGAAGGTCCATGGGAAAACACTCGTCCATGTAAACGTTCATATTGAAAGACTGTCTAAGTGAAGATGACGCGTTTAACATTTTTGTATTTTCATAGGATACACATACTCAGGATAAGGCTAACGTTCTTTTCATAAGTAGTTAACTATGTCTGAGCAGAGTAACAAGTCGGTTAATAGAAGGGCAGCAGATCTAGAATGAGTGAGTTTCCTTGGAAAGGTCAACCATATGTACAAATATGTTGTGAATAGATGACTAGTTCCAAGCAGCTCTATGTTCCAAATGTTCTGCATAATGTAACTTGTCTCCTAATAACCAGATATTTTTTATTTCGACTCTAAATTGATGGATGCCACTAGCCAGAAACACATTAAACCAGGCTTCAAGATGTACACTCAAAATCATGATTTTGTCAGTTTTAGGGACATTGTTAACTGACCGTAAACAAAAACAAAACGAAACTTGTATCAGTGCATCCCGTTTTTTTGTTTGTTTTTCCGCCTTCAAACCCAACTTACTCTAAAACACTAACTTGTAACATGTTTATCCACAGGAACTTCATTCTTTACATCTGTTAGTGTGTATTAGAATTGATATAAATACGTTGAAGTATCCTGAAGTTATTTGGCGACGAATAAAATATGTATTTTTATTTCTTTTAGAGATGTTTCAAAACAACACGATGCCTAATATATTCAATTGAGACGACTGTTTAAAAACTGACGGAAAATTAGCAGATAACCGAACGACACCTACCTAGCCCGGGTGCTGCCCTTACAAAAAAAGCCATTCTAGGACCTTCTACGTGTCAATAAGAACAGAAAATAATATATACATTATTGTGCTTGAATAGTTCTTCACGTTTCTTCTCATTTATACATCCTTGGCTGTTAATTTCTTTATGTTAGAGCTTTCAGGTTGAAGGTATATTAGAACAAGAATGTGTCCATTGTACAAGAATGCCCCACTCGCACTATCATTTTCTATGTTCAGTATACCGTGAAATTGGGATCAAAACTTTAATGTTGGCATTAAAACTAGAAAGATCATATCATAGGGAACACGTGGACTAAGTTTCAAGTAAATTGGACTTCAACTTCATCAAAAACTACCTTGACCAAAATTTTTAACCTGAAACTTGCACTATCATTTTCTATTTTCAATAGACCGTGAAATTGGGGTAAAAACTCTAATTTGCCATTAAAATAAGAAAGTTCATATCATCGGGCATATGTTAAATAAGTTTTGAGTTGATTGGACTTCAACTTCATCAAAAACTACCTTGACCAAAAACTTTTACCTGAAGTGGGACGAACGGACGAACAGACGCACGGGGCACAGACGGACGAACGGACAGATTGATGGACGGACGAACGGACGCACAGACTAGAAAACATAATACCCTTCTCCTGTCGTAAGTGGGGCATAAAAAGCGTGTCGGCAGCACGAAATGTTCGAAGCTTAATGTATGTTAATCAAGCATGTAAATTCCGTTTTATTTGTGTTACCTTAATAAAGACAATTTCGTTCCATATAAATAGTTCTGTTTCCTTACACGTATTCATGTTCTTGATTGATTTATAAAAGAGGGACGAAAGATACCAAAGGGACAGTCAAACTCATAAATCCAAAACAAACTGACAACGCCATGGCCAAAAATGAAAAAGACAAACAGAAAAACAATAGTACACATGACACAACATAGAAAACTAAAGAATAAACAACACGAACACCTCCAAAAACTAGGGGTGATCTCAGGTGCTCCGGAAGGGTAAGCAGATCCTGCTCCACATGTGGCACCCGTCGTGTTGCTTATGTGATAACAAATCCGGTAAATAGTCTACTTCGGTAGGTCACATTCATGAAAGGGAAGGGAATTGTAGTAACGACGTAAGGAACATATCCGATATCATTTGTGAAGCGGTTATTCCATAACGGTCAACCAACTCGTGATGGCGTCCGTAAAATTTATAAGATTTGCACAGCGGTAAAATAATGTTGCCTGAATATCATAAGCTTTGTACTACTTTGGGTTTATAAATATTTTTGATTTGAGCGTCACTGATGAGTCTTATGTAGACGAAACGCGCGTCTGGCGTACTAAATTATAATCCTGGTACCTTTGATAACTGTTGTATTCAAATTCTAAAAGTCATGTAAGTTTTGAAAATTGTGTTGTTTACTACTTACCACAAAGAGCATCACGAGCTCCCGTAGCTGCCACCAATACCTCAAATTCAAAATAGGAAACCTTGTGATTGTGTGGCTTACAAACCGCTTTCCAACCTGTGCCTTCAACAAAGAAAGCATTGAGAGAATCGTATTTGTTTATAGACAACAAAATAACTATAAATTGTTACCCTGACTTCAAACTAGGTGTTGGAAACTTGTTTCATGGGAAGATGCCGTTTTATTTTTGAGTGTATATGTTCTGTTACGATATTATTACGATATGCATAAGGGACTTCATTCACGCAAGGTAGCATTATTATATGCTACTTCAACGAGGTAAATGCACGCATATACTGGTCATCCACAATTATATTAGACTAGAAGACATTCACGAGAACAGTTATTTTTTTTCTTTAATTTATTTGTTTCAGTTAAAATGAAATATTAGTCTATAGCATATTCTCGTGATTCAAACAACCATCGTTAATGAATCAAATGACAGTGTATCATATACCCTTGATAGAGTATATCAGGGAAATTGGTGTTTTGTTCTTTTCTATACATTTTTTAATATTTGTAAATCGAGGATATTCGAAGGAAGACAATATGCATAAAGAACATTAGAAGAAGGGCTACATGTACTTATAATAAAAATAATAACAGGTCTATTCATTCATTCGGAATTAAAGTCGCTAACACATGAAATAAAAGCCACCTATTTTTATCTTTGTGTACATGGTCGTTAACTTATCGTCGACCTTCTAGTTCGAATGTCCTGTTGGTTTATTCCACTCTATGTGCATCGAACTGGTACAAGTTAACGTATTTGATACTTTACGAGTAATCATATTACCTGTACCTATTTCATTACATCAGATGCATATTTAGTGTACCTTAAATAATGCTCCCGACCATAATATTTGCTACTACAAAACCCTAAATGAACGTTTGATATCCAAAAGGTACCAAATCTATAGTTAAACCCGAAACAGTAATCATATATTTGCTTGATGATTACTTAATTTTCATTATGGCAAATCTTATCCATCTGGTTTCAAAAATAGAAAAATTACAAAAAAACTGAACTCCAATGAAAATTCAGTCACTAATCAAATGGTAAAATAAAAATCCCAGTGGTATATTATAATTACTGGTTCTAATATCAATGAACTTTGTTGAACCAGTTGTACATTTCATAATTTGATGTCTCTTCAATGATACCCAAAGCCAAAATAACTGAACATACAAACAGCGACGAGCTTATCAATTATTGTCTAAATATTTACCACCATTTTTCTGTGGACACTGCAAGCCTTCACATTCAACTTTGGTATGAACTTCTACGCCTAGCACCAACGCTATTTTCATAAGACAAATTTGAAGGCGACGAATACCTAAAAGAAACAAAATTTCATCTAGAAATAGTAATATATTCGACAAAATAAATACATATTTTACTCATAATAACTATATGTTAAACTTAAAATATAATTCCGTATAGGGGTCAAACCTTTTAAATTCAACGACCGAAGCACACGATTAAAAATACAGAATAGCTTTTCGAGAGTGGCTTTCGACGTTTCATCAAAGAATAATCCAAAATTAGATCTGTACTTTGCATGTTTCGAAATGTGATTCAATGAAAAAAGAAAAAAAAGGTTAAAAAAATGTGTTGTCTAGTACGTATAAAACATGTTGATGAAGCTCTAAAATACATTAATCCTTAATCTTCTCGACACAAAATGAAGCCTATTTGAACTCGTTCGCTGCACTCACTCGACAAAAAAACTTTGTCTCGCATCTAATATTTTGCTATAACAATATGCAGACAACCTGATAATTGGTACACATTTGAATTAATTAAATTTATTCCCTTGTATTCTATGGGAAAACTTTAAACTGATATTATCTGCTGTATTTATACTTAGTTATAGATACATTCAAACGAGTGTCTGTATAAGATACTTGTGCAATTTAAGCTTCAAAATTAAAAACTTACTTATATGATTTAGCTCCCCTTGGCAAAATTTTCCGAAAAAATGTTTTATGCCTATGTTCTTCAAATCAGTTACTGTAAATGGCCAGAGATGGAGAACGTTGTTTCGAGTGAAAGCATCGCGTTTATCTATCACAACAACTTTGCATCCCATAAAGGCAGTCTCTATGGCTATCCGTAGTCCACATGGCCCTGCACCAACAACTAGTACCTACAATGTAAAATGTCAAATTTCACTTTATGGAAGTTCCAACAAGGTGAAACTATCGGTGTATAGACATAATACCGACTGTTTATTCAATCATTTATAGAATCTTTCTGGAAACGAAGCTAGAAACTAATTATAAATTGCATATAAGAAAATGTTTGCTATATGCTAAATAGTATTCGTATGTGCTGATTGCAGGTATAATGCAATACCTGAAGTGCTTTGTAAATTTGGCGATTTATTTTTATCGTCCAACAAAAGTATCTCAAGGGCAAACGATACAGTTACAGGGGAGGTAATGACGTCGCTAACGTAAAATGTTATTTTCGAGACGTCGAACTGTGACATATCGGGAAAAGATGCATTTTTCGACTGATTTTTATCATTCAAACTGATTTAATTTGAAAACGAGTGCATGGACCCCTATAATTTAAAACGAAATCTTTTTTCTTTTTGCAGGGAGATTATGTAGACCAAATTTGATAAAACTGTAAATAGTGCAATTTTTTTAATTTTGATAAATATACAGTAAAAAATGACGTTTATTTCTCAATTCATGACCATTTTCTAAATATGACTTATTTCTGAATAAAAAATGCATAAATTTTTATGATACTTATTAAATACAGAAATTACAAATTATTTAACAAAAACCAATTTGTGTTTATCTTTAAAAACAAAACAGTTATGGCTTTCTTTTGAAAGCAAAAATACTGCCACAAATCCGAATTTTGAGCAAAATATTAATATACAAAATTTCGACCTCATTTAAAAGTAGCTCATGAAGGTTTTTTTTTATTACATATTTCATTTAATCAGGCAACAAATAGCCTATATAGAAATTTTCATCAAACTGTAAATACGGGATCAAAACTGTATCGTATGCCCTTAAAGTTTTATAACCAGTGGCTTATATGGCCGTAGTTACGTCACAAATTTTACTTTGAGTACAGACACACCTGTACATCGGGAAAGTTTAAATGCATGACTGAAAATTTAAATGCATTATTTCGATTCAGAAAAATATAAACTTTTCTAGATTTAGCGATTGTATTTTATAGTTTGAGGGCCGCAATCAAAATCAGACAAGTTTTAATTGAGTTACCCTCTTTTAATTAATAATTAACTATTATTTTTATTATTTAGGAGATAACTGTATTGTATTTTAAGCTCCGACGGCATCAATTGGGGATTTGATGGTCGCAAATTAAGTTTACTGGCGACGCGTTAGCGGAGACAGTAAACAGGTATTTGCGACCATCAAATCCCCAATTGATGCCGTCGGCGCTTAAAATACAATATTGTTATCTCCATTCTAATGAATCTGACAGAAAACAACGTTAAAACATGTATTTAAAATCTGTCATATGCCGTCTGCGCTTGCGCGTAAGTCCCATAGCATCAATTGTCAATTGATGACATGTAAATAAGTGACGCTATCCAATCAAAATGAACGTTACAAACGTTGTTGCATTAGAATATAAGTTTTCCTCATATAACATGTATAACAAATGGTTAATAGATGGAAAATAGTTATCTGCAAATCATGGGTGATTTAAACTGTGTAACTGAGTACACCGTATCAAAAGTGGTATGGAAACGTATATTCGAAATATTAACAAAACACCTGCAAAATAGCTGATGTCAATAACATATAGGTCAATTACACAGTCATTCTTAAGTGTATTTATCAACAAGGAATTTAAGATACGTTGAATATTTTGTGTCGTGTGTTAGATAACCTGAACACTCAACGTCCCACTGATATCATTTAACCCAAATTTCATCAAATATAATAAATTAACCCTTTGTCTCTTTTCGATAAAAACGTAACAATATGTAAATACAATTCAAATGTTATCTTGTTATTATAATAGTTGAAGTACATGTATCTTAGAGTAAAAGTCATATACATTTTTATTAAAATATTTACTGCATACAGTAGTTTTTTAATCGGTACAAAGTTTCCATGTCCAAATCTAAGGACATATCTAACCTTGACCTTATTTTAAGGTTGAGAGATACATGTTAAGTGATTTTCTTAAAAAGTAAAATCACAAAAATACTGAACTTCGTGGAAATTTCAAACCGGAAAGTCCCTAATCAAATTGCAATTATGATGCAAATTGCAAAACACAATTATCAAATATTAAATGTCAATTTTTTTGTATGGAATGAGTATACGCTACGTGTAAGTCTGGTAGGGTTGGTTTGACCGCGGGGTTTGACATTGAATTCGTTTTCATGGTTCAAAGGTGAAGTTGAAAGGTCATTTGAATATCCGCTTCTTACGTACTATATGCAATAGGCAACAATTGTTTACGGCGTTTAGATATTTGGATTATGTATATGTTATTAATTGGCTAACCACATTAATCTGACAATGATGCCATATTTACTGATCATTAAAGACAGTATCTGTATGTTACATTTACAAATGTAGAAAAACCTGTATCTTTATGATGATCACACAATTTTAATAAAGATCAATGACGAAAATCAGACATTTTAATGTTTGAAATCTTGCAATATCATTACATCTTTTTAATCAATAATTAGAAATGAAGACAATCATTAATGTATCAATACTTTGTGTTTTACGTCATATTAAGCACACTTTACTATATCATGGCGCGGTAAGTATTTATTGGGTGGAAAAAAATCGTAGTAGCAGGAGAAAAACACAGACCATTGACAGGACAATAGGCAATCCTTATCAATTAAGACTGCATTCGAACACACCAGTATTGAGCGGGTTTCGAACTCACAACTTAAGTATTACCATACTTGTGATCGATGTAGATTAACTTCTCAGAACACACGACCACCAAGGTCCAATGTTACTCAAGTATTTTAAACAAAGCTATATCAACCATTGAAACATGTTCATCCAATATTAAAATAACAATTTGGAATCAAAGTGTGGTTCGAACCTTATGATAACCAAGAGTAATTAAGATTACATGTACATACTCATATTAATATACTTACTTTTGTAGCATCGCCATTTTGTGTTTTCGATGTAAATCTTTTCTGCAATTGATCTAAGAATCGTTTAATCTTCCAGTTGGACAATCCTGATCTTAATTTGTCAAAAAACTGTTCATGAGGTATATCGTCTAATCCAAGTTTTGCACTTAATTCCCTAAAAGCTTTGAGTGTATCTTTACACGTGTGAGCTTCTGTAAACATGTTGAATTCTTCCATCTTGTAAGTTGTAGCCTATAAAAACATAACAGCTCGAATTGTTTAAATTTTATCAGTTTTATTTGTATATCTGTATTATCAATATCAAGACCTTTGATTTTCATTTTAAAGAAGATATATATTATTTACTTCATACATTTTTGTTTACATTTACGTATAAGTATATTATCGTCAAATCAGTTTTCGCATCAAATATTATGACTGTGTTCAATATAACACAAAAAAAAAGTCTAAAAGATTATTTAACAAAAAAAGCTGAGCAGAGTGTTGTCCGATCCGTACTTTATTAAAGATTGGTCATATATAATACGCTTTGTATTTAATCAGATGATTATAAGTTTGCATTTCTAGTATTATATGTTAATTCTTAAAAACATCATCAATAAAGACATGATATTCCGTTTGTAATTATCATGTGTGGCAAATGCATTTGATCATTTAAAATAAATGTTTCATGGAGACCGTTTAATGTACATAGATTACATTCGTTTAAGTGTACCAAATATTAGTAATATTTCTATTCATGAATGGACACATGCAAAGAAATTTCAATTAATTTACCAATATTAAATTAGAATACGTACAATACTCTTATTAAAGAAACAAATGATAACAATTAAAATTATCTTATGTTAACTGTTATTGTATCATTAACAATATTAACGATATTGTTGATGACATGCTCAATGATCTAATTAGTTTTGTAGTAACACTGATATGATCTTATATCACCGCAACAAAAGCGCACAAAGTACACCGACGACAAATCCAACCTTCTCAAAATACCCTCTGTGATAAATAAACAACAGACTCAGCAAACCTAAACGTAGGTCAAAGACTATCTGTAAAACAATATCTGTTCATTTAGGCCTTTAATGATAATGCAAATATAAAAGTCGAAGCAAAATGGTCTGGTGTCTTTGAATAAGACGAATCAACATTATCCCATTTCCTTGAAACCTTTAAAAAACAAATCCTCAATTTTTTTAATATTCATTTCTTTTGTATACATCACAATTGTTCAAATAGCAGGTAAAACCAGGTCGATTTATTTTTTATCTAAATATAGTTCAAATATGTAAGAGCTATTTAAACTGAAGTAGCAACCTTGTATGTTAGGTCAGCAAGAATTGTTGATCCCTGTATAGTATGTTTGCCAATTTTATACACTTCTTATACTGGCAATAACGAAGCTTAATGTGTTTTTAGTAGTATATGTTGATACGATTTTTTTAAAAGTGTACTAAATGCAACTTAACACATATTGATTGAAAACATCAGACGAAGTATAACTTTATTAAGCACAAAACTTGCGTTAAAAAAAGAGACTAGAAAAAAAAACAAAGAGAAATAATAAATTACAAAAAGAGTAATTTGCTTTTGATTTTACTCATTCTATTTCAACTTTAAAAGATCTTAATTAGAGCATAGTTGACGGAAATGAGTCCTAAACATGTATATTTACAGTTTATTTGCAGTTTATAGATGAGTCGGAAATTATTGTTGTTTTTTTTAATTTATGGAACAGGTTTTTTTTTATATTTGCGATTTCAAATTCACGAATTGTTTTTTTAACAATTTTTTTTCCCTTCAGAATCTGGGAATCAACATGTACTTTTCAAATTAAAAGAATATAAAGAAACACATAGCACAATTATATTATAAATGAAATAATTTGAAAGTAATAAAAAGTGACTTATTATCAGTTCATTGCTACAATCACCCCAGAGATCTCTGAACAGTCAAGCTATTTATTTAGATACAGAGCCTATAATGTACATTTCAATTGCCTATGCAAGACTTGCATGAGAACAAATAATGGTATTCTCTATGATGACAACTTTGCATAGCTAAATGATTATTTCAATGCTGTTTTATATGAAACGTTATAAATGTATGTACAAGGTTTTGCGTTTTATGTAAACATGGTAAACACAAGTACAAATAAGATTATTACAATGTAAGAATTATATCGCTCTATGTTATTATTCATAGATATACAATATACTCAGAGACAATATACAACATAATACAAGACTCGTGTTTGTATATGACACAACGGAAAATGCATCAAAACGAAAGTAGATATCAGTAGAGTCGATTCATCAACAAAGCTGACGTAATCTCCAAGGAATCGATTACATAAAATTTAGTGAAATTAGATAAACAATGGTACAAAAACGTACAAAAAACATTAAAATCTTACCTTCTCCAAAAGGCCTTTCTGACCACTAGTTACAACAAACCTATTTTGAATAATGATTTTCTTAGGACAAATCGGGTATTAAACGTTGTGTTTATGATCCTAACTATACTGGTTTAGAATATATTGTAAGGATCGATAGCTATTGGAATACCAGGATCATCATCAATATTTTGAAACATAGATTTTCTGGAAACTGGTTTTTATCAAGAGTCAGTAATACACTTTTTTGAACGGTGATTGAACAAATTACAGGTAAAAATAAACAAAACGGTTTAACTATTTAAATGTATCTATGCTAAACAGTATATATGTGTTGAATCTAAAAATAGTTAAATACTATAGTGGAAAAAACTGGCTAGTCTACCTTCTAACTCTGTAAGGGTATAAAGAACTGTTAATCTTCGCAATTTCTTTGAACTGTCACATTCGATTGAACTTCTTGGAAATTATTTGTATTTAACAATAGTTCCATGTTACATTTAAAAAATATATTGCGCAGGAATGTACGTTGAAATCATAAATAGACAAATAAATTATATGTCTTGGGTTAGAGGGTGTTTTTAATCTTTGTAATTAGATATTTGAACGTAACAATCCTAATACCACCAATACAAACGAGGGTAAAAAAAAGATAAATACACATTCAATATTCATTGAAACATAACTTGTGCATCAGGCAAGCTATTGAATGTCCGTATCCACACTCTTTGAGCATTAGCTGCCAGCATTTGGTGAACTTACGCTACAAGTAAATATAACATTAATTGGAGAGAGGCCAATAAATACAACAGTTACATTCAAACTGATCAGACTGTAAACGTTGGCCCAACCGAAACGACCAATAGACAAACAAAAGTATACAAAACACAACATTGAAATCTAAAGATTGAGCAACACGAACGCCACCAAAATCCATGGTTGATATCATGTGCTCCGGAAGGTTAATCAGATCGTGATCCACATTGGCCAACAATCGTGTTCATGTAAGTACAAACCCGCTGATCTGTCAGAATCGGTAGGTCACATTCGGAGAGATGGAGAACGGAGAAAAGGAGAACGAAATTGGAGCAATTACGATTGTAACTTCTCGTCGTCATCTGTTTAATAGATATTCCTTTACGTCAACCAACTCTACAAATTTTCGGAGGAATGATTTCAACCACTTGGAACCCGTTGTTTAATAGCTTTCTTGTGAGCAACAGTCCTCTATCATAGAAATAATGACAGGAAACCCAATCCCTGGAATATCGTACGGATAAACTGGGATATATAAACCCCAAATGCATGTGCTGCTGGAATGTAGCTACATAGCAATTGACAGTTCACAATCATATCTCATTCATTAAAGAAACATGTAGGTTTATCTTTTGTAACAAACAAAATACTAATGGGGCATGTGGCATTTTTGGAACATGCATGTACACATACAAAAGAAGATGTGGTATGATTGCCATTACCACAAGATACCAAAATGACACAGAAAATAGCAACTAAAGGTAACCGTATGGACTTCAACAATGAGCAAAGCACATACCGCATAGTCAGCTATAAAAGGCCCCGAAATGACAATGTAAAACAATCCAAACGATAAACTAAAGGCCTAATTTATGTACAAATTTTTTTAGAGAAAAACAAATATATAACATGGCTTGTTTACGAACACTGTAGGTTAGCACTAAATTTTGACACTGATACTAATTCTTTTCAACCCTGTGTTAAAAAAATAACTGAAATCAGCATTAATGTTTATCATTCGGGTGTGGGATTTTCTCACTGCGTTGAAGACCTATTGGTTGCCTTCGGCTGTTGTCTGCTCATTGGTCGGGTTGTTTTCTCTTTGCATATTCCTCATTTTCATTTACAATTTTATACTCCATTTATTAATACCTTGAAGGATCTCACCATTACAAAGTAACTTGTTGAAATCATTATTACTTACGGTGAGATGCCCCCAGTTACTTAACACAATGACATACATATTTTACCATTTTATTAGCGCTGTTCAGGCATCATCGAACTAAGATTTGTTAAATGAGAATAGGAATGTAAATTAATTTATACATGCACTTTTTCACTACTTTTATGTACATTTAATACACATTTAAACCACCTGAACAAACTGTATTAACAACACCAGCAACACGAACGTTTACACTTTTTTCTGTACCAGATGTGCATTTCGACAATCAATGTCTCTTCAGTGATGCTAAGGTAAAATAATTTGAAAATACAAAGCTTATTACAAAATGAAAAGCTATAAACCCAAAAGGACAAAAAGTAAAGCCAAAGCCGTGCAAGAATAGTCATCAAAGGAAAAAATCAGAGTTTTGCACGAGGGAGAATATTCCTTGTTTTTTTTAGATAATTTCCAAAATTTTGCAACAGCAAATTTTAGTTTTAAAATTCGTATTTTCATGCTAGTACCGAAGTACTGGCTAATGGGATGGTGATGCCCTCGGGATCTGACCCAGAGATAGTAGGAACATGAACGGTACACATTTTTCTGCACCAGATACGTATTTCTAGGCTTAATAGTCCATTTATATAAACAAAGCATACCAGCTAAACCTTTTAACTACAAACATATAATTTAATTACTTTAAAACATTTTTGTTTTGTTTTGTTAGGTAAAAATATAGTAAAGACTTAGGACCAATGATACAGTCACTATATAAGCTTTGAGATTTGATACGCAATATAGCTTTGCATCAAGTAGGTTTTAAAAAGAAATCTGATATATATTGCATAACTATGGGCACTTTAGCTAAAATATGTTTAAAAATATAGCCTTAACATGATTAACTTTAATTATATTTCCAAACGCAAAGCTTTTTTCGGCTTTATTGCACAGTGGGTGTTAAAGTACTAGACTTAGTAGAGCTTTCTTACAAATAGACGAAAGGTACGAACGAACGTAAAGGGAGCACGTATTTCATTTCTACAATAACAGTTAAAAGAGTCTTTGTTTTATCCAGTAAAACAGCATTCTTTTCTAAATCAAGTTTATTTAAAAAAAATAATAATATCGGAAATAATACACGATTTTAATATAATCAAACAGAGAAAAATAGTGTGAAATACACTTACGTCCGATACGTTACTTACGTAAACCACGAGTACACACATTTCCGCGGGAATTTTTTTTAAGCACGAGTTTCACGATTAACATTTCAATGACATTATTGGAGTACGTTAGTCTAAATTTAACGACAAGATTCACATTTATTTTTATTTGTTACAGTATACTTTCAGCAAATTGTTAAAATGGAATATCGAGATTAAAAATGATGCTACAATTTTTTTTTAAAGTAATGTTGAATAAATCTAGAAAAAAAGACTTTGTATATTGAAAGAAAATAAATCTACAATTTTGCACTATATAAATTGTGGATTTTATAATGACGATTTAACAGTACACATGTTTGGAAGATAGACGCGAAATTGTCACTTATCGTCCAGTGGCTAATATTTCATGAATGTTCAGGACTATAGGCAAAACGCAGTTATACGCTAAAATAACCGTTCCATTGCTCCGGTGTATCATATATACACATTTAGGACAGGGGGCAATGACTATTACCAGGGGAAAGGCAATGATTCAAAAGTTATGAAACGAGCACCGGCATATGGCATAGTATGAAGATCATCTTTTCTTTATTTCATTTTCATTTTATTATTTTGTGGTATAAATAATCATATGCTAACCTATCGTACATGTACGTCCCGAAATCCTAAATATATCTCAAGAAAAATCCAATTTAATAAGTGTCGTTGCATGCACGATAATTGTCCGAAGTTCCACGACTATTATTTAAATATGTCAAAATAAAGTATCCCTAAAACGAGTCTTACGTATGATTCGTCAAGCATACGTACCTTTCGTCAATTTGTAAGAAAGCTCTATTAGTTACTACATACAATGTATATACACACACACTTTAAACAAATGTAAACAACACTTTATTTATGCACACTAAGCGCTATTTAACATGTTTAAGATTTACCTTCCTTTCTATATCCGACAATGTGTATACTTTTGATTTAAATTAAATTAAATATAATATCATATCATCAAG
>CM034352.1:71773957-71847251 GCA_019925275.1 Mytilus edulis
TTCTAATATTTATGTTCGTGATTTTAATTTTGACTGATATAAGGTATCTGTTTGAAATCATTTTATCTTTATAAATACGGTTTCGAAAGAAAATGTAAAACAAACACAATCTCAACGTTTAATTTGCAATTTTCTATCTAGCGGCTATGCTTTCAACGTCAGATTTATGGGTAAATGGAAACAACCAAGGATTCCGAAGTTCAATCCGAATCCGAATCCCTGTGTATAAATACCGAGCACGGGGACATACTTTTTTCATAAGGATTTATAGGTACGGATAAAGTTTTTCTGTTACTAGCTGTTTCAAATATCGATGATATGAAAATGGCATCTTGAAATTTTTTTTGTTGGTATCAATACATTAAAACGTAAAAATAATAAGATGGTGTACGTTTGCTATAAATCCACCAATGTCCAAAACGACGTGAAAGTCACAGTATGTAGTCTTCTGACAACCGTATAGTAACTAACGATGAGTCAGCGTTATAAAGTCCATACTTAACAAACGTGAAACAGTTCAATCGAGTAAAACAAACGTCCTGATATTAACGAAAAATAAATATGACAGGTCTATATCTGAACCAAAGACGACTACTGTATTAATGAAATATATTGGAATACCCTTTAACAAGCATTGTAATAGTAATTTCAAACAGAAACTAGAAGATTTCTACAAAAATAAAATTATATTTGAACTTTCTAAGATAAAAGATGGAAACTGTGGTAAACTTTTATTTTTTAGTAATATTTATACTAAATTTAAACAACAAGAATATTTAAATTTTAATATTCCTAAATACCTTAGAAAAAAACTCACTAAATTAAGAATTAGTGCACACTCATTAGCAATAGAAACTGGGAGGTATGCAAGACCAAAAATACCATCTAATGAGAGATTTTGTAAATTTTGCACAGGAAAAATTGAAAATGAGATTCATTTCTTGATTGAATGTCCGCAATATAACAAAATTAGATCTAAATATAAAATTAATGATATTAATTCAAATAATTTGAATGAAAATTTTACCAAAATGTTAAATCCTATGTCTGAAAAGGAATTAAAATCTATTTGTATGTATATTGAAGAAGCTCTTGATTTGAGAGACCACCATACCGTTTCACCAGATAATAATCTTTTACATTAGTTTGTGCATATGCATATATATATATAAAATCTTATATTGTGTGTTTTAAGTAAATATATGAAAATCTAGAATAATACTGAAATATAAATAAGTTTATGGTATCAATATCAGTTTATTATGTATTTGTATACATAGAATTGGCTCATGACTTGTTACATGAATCTTTATTTCATTTATGTGTTGTTTTAATATTATAATTGTCTGTATTTGGATCACGCCTCTATTGTGCTCTTTCCAATAAAAAAAATATTGAATTGAATTACCGGCTTCTGACTTAAATGGGTCTCAAACATTTTTAGATTTTAGTGAAAGTTCTTTCGTTGTCTAAAAGACCCTTTTACGTATTTGGTTTCCATTTGTTTGGTTCGGAATAATGATACCCGTCAAGAATTTTATCATTCGCCAGTATTCCTATTAGTTTCTTATGTTACATTTATATCAAAATAGATGAAAAAGGTTGAACGATATGTACAGTTGAATATTTTTTTCTATTCCTTTTTCCCCGTCATATGTTGATACACATCTCTATTACAATATAATTCATTTAAGCCATTACTATTACTAATCTTCGTTATAGATTTTTATTTCACTTTAAATCCATTTAGCTATCACCGACATTAATCTAAATTAGACATTTGAAGAAAAAAAATGCTACATCGATATCATTCAACACAGAACAATAATTAGTTATTACATGTTCATGTAAAGAAATATATTATATTATTTTCATTTTACCTGGATGATTGTTTTCTTCCTCAGGTTTGTAAATCCTTGAAATGTATGATATTAATTCCGCAGTCAATAATCTTACGGAGTGATAAATCAGGATATGCAAGAGTGACGTTTACCACGAAAGATCAATAATATCTTCCCTCTTCAGTGGAGCTACGTCATGAAACTAGACCGTTCACTTTTATTTTAAATACCTTTTCACAATGGGTCAGTATTCTTCAATCAGAAATCAATATCTTCAGAGCTTATATTTGCTTTTATTTTCTTTGTATATTTACACTTAATTTGAATTTTAAATGCAAACTCACATTTTTATTTTTATTCATGTAAAGATAAATGCGAACGCCGTTTTAAAGTATTTTTTTAATGCTGGGGCGTTCGCTTAATTATTTTGAAACAAATTGTTAACCGTTCAGCTTCCTTTAAATTGATATTTTTATGGAATGGAACGCACTCTTATAGTTTTGGCTTTATTAATATCTATGTTTGCCTGTGATACGTATATATGAGGAAGGTTCGTCATCCAGGTTCGGTTATGGAAATGCGTTCTCAAAATAATTTTCCTAGCTTATAGTTGCGTAGGAATAAGGGTTCATTATATTCCTTAATTGGGTATCTGTAGTTTTTAAACTTTACTTTGCTGTCTTTGTGTAAGGAAGGGTCAAATTTGCTGTTAGATTGCATTTAACTAAGATTTAGCGATTTTTGGAACGTTTGAGCCTCACGCAGTTTTTTGGTTTTTAGACATATCGTCAAAATTGGCTGCTGGAAAAAAGTGGCTGCTATCTTGATTGGCCGTTAAAAGTGGCTGCCAGCTTGAGTCTGGTGGCGTACGACCTACAATCGATATTGCTCGGACTTAAGGACGACATCAAAAGTTCAATGTAGAATAAAAAAAACTCAAGTTTTTCACATATTAGTAGTTTTTTCATTGACCCCCCTTTTTTTCCCTAACACCCCTCTTAACTTAAAGAGGGAAAAAATATTGACCAATTATGATATATGTAAAATCAATTTTTGATAAACAAAACTTGAAAAAATGAGGGCTCAAAAATGTATTAATAAAATTGTTTGTTTCTTCGTTTTGTATAATATATTTTACAGAACGCATATATATATCTTTTCTGCAACATTATTCTAATTCACAAAAATCAGATTGTAATCTGTATTTCGTAATTTAAAATCTACATGTATGTGTTTTTAGTAATGTAATAAGTGCCATCCCTTGAGTTATAGGAGTGTTTGACATGTAATTCCATAAGAAATATCCTGTATTAACTAATGTACTTATAAATAGAATATCCTGTATTAACTAATGTACTTATAAATATATATTAAATTTAAAAAGATACTATACACTTGTTGCAATTTTTAATTGGGGTCAAACTATGTTTGATTTGTTAGGTCAGTCTTTCTTATTATAAAATGTGTTTATCATTTTATATAGATGACAGTCTGGATGGGGTTTTGAGGGTCTGGATGGGGTTTACACAATAATCAAAGAGAATTTTTGCCAAAAGAATGAAGAAAAAAAGAAATTATGGGTTGCTTAGATATAAGGAATAGAGAAAAATGGGAAAACATTAAAACAATACAGATAATTAACTTAAAATATTAAAAACGCGCATTCAGACCCTCGTAGATGTACGCAATACCAACTATGATGAAGGAAATCCTATTGTTGTATGATAGATAATCTACTATAATACAGTATTAATACGTAGTTTATCGTATCAACAATACTAAGTCTTGTTATAAAAACAGCCGTGGTAATATTAGACATCATTATCACAGGCACTTGTCTCAATCCCCCCTATATACCTTTATATAACACTAAGATATATAGGAAATTATTTTTTGAGACAATTTAAGTGTCTGTGATCGTTATACAATGTATGTATCTCAGTCCATAAAATACCGATTCAAACTTACTTTTATTACAAAATCTCTAGAATAAAGTTTTTAATAAAATTCAACATAAAACATGTAAAATATGAGCCCAACGCGTTTACATTATGAAGATTGAAATACATGTAATAAACTTTGATATTAAGCATTTGTTAAGCCCACAACTTTAAATGACTGCGTGTTTCAAGTGCACCAAATGTTAAAATTTTAAATGTAATGTCTTGTTTGAATAAGCCGAACATTCTGAATATATATTTAAAAAGTAAACATGTAGATGCAGTAAGTTGGTATAAATATGTTGTGACCTCCATGTTTTATAACACCACCCTAACAGCAGCACTCGGACATGTTCTACAACATTCAAAAGGGCCTATATTTCCTGTCACGATTTGCTTAAAAAATGTTGCTGTTTACGACGAAACTATTGTAAAAGGGTTCTAAATGGTTGGAGACATTTACTTTTCTTTGATTTTTTTTTCTTGATTTGGTCGACCGTTATCACAGACGACAATTTATAAGTTCCACTTATTTAAGCCGTATTCCTGACTCTTTTCTTCCTATTCTTTTCTGGTATAACTAGTCAGTAGATTTGTAAAATGGCTGCGAAAAAAAGCACGACGGATATCACTAATGTGTGCGTGCGTGGTGTGGTTGTGGTTTGGTAAGAGGAGATGACACGAGGGTTTTTCTTTCCCAAAACCTGTTTCTTTCTTTGCCTTTTCCCGCTTCAATATTTTTTTATCTTTTTAACCCACAAATAAAAAGCGCTTGTCCCCTTTTCCCATTTTCCCAAGTAGAACAGGTGCTAATTGTATATATCCTGACTCATAATCTCTATTCCCTCTCGATATTTAGTGGGCTTTGTGTTGACAAATCTTTTATGTTCAACTTTGAGTTTTGTTGGCTTTTGATTTAGGAGATAACTGTATTGTATTTTAAGCTCCGACGGCATCAATTGGGGATTTGATGGTCGCAAATTAAGTTTACTGGCGACGCGTTAGCGGAGACAGTAAACGGGTATTTGCGACCATCAAATCCCAAAATTGATGCCGTCGGAGCTTAAAATACAATATTGTTATCTCCATTCTAATGAAACTGACAGAAAACAACGTTAAAACATGTATTTAAAATCTGTCATATGCCGTCTGCGCTTGCGCGTACGTCCCATAGCCTCAATTGTCAATTGATGCCATGTAAGAAAGTGACGTTATCCAATCAAAATTAACGTTACAAACGTTGTTGCATTAGAATGTCTATTCGTCTTTATCAGTTTGCTATAATGCTGCCTGACTTCCTTTTACTTTTGAATGTTTTAAATATCTTCCTTGTATCTCCCCTATAATTAACATCACGTAGTACAAATGTATGACGTATATTTTATTGATAAAATAATTGATACCTACTAATATCTGTTCACTACATTTCGGTGATCTTATATTTTTTTCTTTAAACGGATCATATTAATTCCTGAATAGACCAATCCTTCATGTTTCTCCTTGAAAATAATGTTTTCAAAGAACTGTTTTGTTTCGAAAATTTTTATATGACAAACGTAACGTTACACAACCTTTAAATAAAAATCTTTTAAAGGGTTAATGAGATATGTATATTTAGTACACACGATCTTGAACATTCCATATTGTCAATTTATATGGTATTAGTTGTTAACCTTCTTTTAATGGTCGAAAGACATCTACATAAGTAAATAGCTAATGTTTTATATTATTGCATTAACAAAATCAATAGGTTCCAAACGACCAAATCAATTCATGTATTGAAACTATTGACATAATATATCATGACTTTTAACACTTATTTGGAGATTTGTTCAATAACTTATCATTATTTCTCTTAAAATCATGCACACTATTTCTGTATATTTTTTGTAACATATTCTTTAATTGTTTTTATTACTTTATATTGTAGCATCCCCCTTATTCTCCTTGTATTGTCTATTGTTTTCTCTTCTGAAAATCCATCGAGTAACCCATATGAACGCTTAACATCTTGTATGATGTAGCGATAATATTTCCTTTGGTATGAGGTAAAATAAAATTCTCTATCAAGAAAACTGTAATAGAACAAAATCAATTGCCTGTTTTCCTATATATCAAGCACTTATGGAGGGCATCTCTTAATTGTTTCAATAATATAAAATATTACATGTACTATATGTTTATAGGTAAAAGGCAAAACGCATTGAGTTTGCTGTTTTTTTGTTTGTGCCATCATCATGGACATTTTTTTGAATTGATATCATTATAATGGTGGCAAAAGGAGGAAAACTATGTACACACGGACACCACATATCTGAAAGAACTGATTTAAAAAAAAACATCAAAAATTTCTCAATCAACTTTTCATCAAAGAGCTGCAACTATTGTTTACACAATTAGGAATCCGCATCCTACCGTCCGTTTCCTTCGTCCATCTGTCGTTCAAAGCAATATTACTCAAGAGTATGGATCAAAGAGCTGCAACTATTGTTTACACAATTAGGAATCCGCATCCTACCGTCCGTTTCCTTCGTCCATCTGTCGTTCAAAGCAATGTTACTCAAGAGTATGGATACGGAAACCAATGACATTAAGTACAGCTATTATGCATAATATGTTCATGTAGTTACATATTATTATATTGGAAGTAAAATTCGGGGGAAAACGCTTTTCGAAAAATACTGTTAGTAAGCGGCAAAACTTTAAACTTATAGGAAGGAAATTGATGAAATTGGGAAGGTTATAGTGATGATAAATATGTATAAACCCTGGAATGAGATTATTGTACATTTTATATTTGTTCCAGGTCAGAAGCCTTAATTGTCAGCTGTGGTACGTTGTCTTAAGTTTTATCCTTTTTACTTTTTCCTTAATTCCTTTTTAATTCTGATCCTTAGGATTTGGTTGTTTATGTCAAATTTTCTCTAATAATAAAGTTTCCACAAGTTTTGGAACGACTTAGAGCTCGACACTTTTTATAGACAATTTTCGATTGAAGAACTAGGTTTACTTTTAGACATCCTTAGTGTTTTGTGTTTTGTGTCGTAAAGTTGACGTATTCTCCAAAATTGACGAAGTTCCAAATCTCCTGCAATTAATAATCAAATCTTTCAAATGCATGCTCGGTCATCCTTATTAATTGTATTACTGAATTTAGATCTTTGCGGATGTTAATTTTGAAAAAACCGATCGACAATACATGCATAGGTATGATCATATGGCAGTCCTACTTCCTTTAATAGAACAAATAAATTGCGGAATGGATATTAAATTACATTTCTAAGTAAGATACTAACGAAAGTATCGTGAAATTGATTTCTCATTCCTAAATCCGCATATTTTGAACTGAGAGAGACAAGAGTGGTTTAACTGAAGAAAATAATAAAACGCTTCATATGTAATCGTCAAAGTGGTGCAGATTTTTTCCTTTGATTGTCATCAATAAAATTAAATTGATTCGTTTTATTTAACGTTTATCAGTGTTAAATCATAATATCCTGTTAAACCAATTAAGAACTTTCCACTTGAGAACAGTTGTGAAATGTACAAGTGAAGCTTTTTGATTTAAAAGCACCAATTAAATTTAATGTATTTAAACACAGTCAAATTTAAAATTCTATAATGATATTTTCTGTTATCGTCACGAAGTTAAAAGGCCAATTTATCCTGATTGTACTTCACACCAGGATCATCATTTAAAAGTCTTTCACATTCAATAGTATATCTATATGTAAAAAAAAAAGAGTAAACATTTTTCTGTTTCTGTATATTGACAAACATTTCAAACATACGCTCTGATGAGCTTTTTGTCGAATATAAGTCACAGCTAGTATCATATAGCTGTATGTACATAAGACATTGAGATTATAGCCCTTATGTTTTATTCTCATTCATACTCAAATCATAAATGATTAGTGAAAGATAACTTGAAAGGTCAATCTTAATTGAAGTTGTAAATTTTGTGAGTTTATATAAGAAGATCGTGCACATCTGAACAAAGCCAAATTTCTAAAGTATTTAAAGTAAAGGTATGTCTAAATTAGAAACGTTGAGATTTCGAAATTAATATTATTTTTCTAACATACCTTATAACAAGTATGATATAAGACGTTTTATCAACTTTAGTCGCATGGCCAATATATAAATTATATATATTTCCCCTATGATTGTGGTCTGTTACTTAACTATAGTAAGGGGATGTGGTATGATTGACAATGAGACACCTATACAGAGGACAAGCGCCGTTAGATGCTATCAACTATATGTCACCATACGGCTTTCAAACATGTCCAAATCCCATACCGCATCATAAGCAAGCTATAAATGGCCAAGACATGACAAAATGTCAATCTGTTCAATCGAGAAAATAAACGGTCGGATTAATATAAAAATCAAAACAAATAAAAAAAACTATTATTAAATACATCAACAAGCGACAATCACTGAATTAAACCTATCAACAATAGACCAAATTAAGTAGATTTAAGTAACTACTATTTAATAAAGAGGTTGTAACACAAAAAAAAAATCCATATTAGTTTTCTGCTTAAATCTCATTAAAATAAAATGATATCGTTGTGCAAACAGAATGGTAGACGTTCAATTTCTGACGGTATTTGGAAATTAGCAGACCATAATAACGTCCTCGACAACACACAGCCAGTGAACGGTGAATGCGTGAAAACGTACATGCGATTCCAAATGGTAGCCTCTTTGATGTAATGTTTTATTACAGGGGGCGGGAGGGTAGTATTTCATGAGATTCAGAACAAGGGATTGATTGATTGATTTTTGGTTGCTTAATGTCCAGTGACAAATATTTCATGCATATTCAGGACGAGAACAAGTTCACAATAAATAAAATATGTAGGTCTTGTCATAATAGAGGCCATTTGGGATGATGGTCGGGGAAATTTGGACTGCCACTGACAAATTAGGGTATATTGGATAGGGACAGAAATTTGGCCTTGCAACAGGCCACCTACGGGCCTTCAAAGAGTTGTTGCAAGTGTTCTTAATGTGGAAAGAGCGTGACACTCTCTTTACACGAGACATCGGATTTAACGTCCCCATTCTGACCGGACGTGACTGCGAACTTAATACATCCCGCACAGCCAAGCGGACGCCCCACTTCGGCAAGCGTTTTACTGCCGGTTGGGAGAAGACCAAGTGACCATATTTCTATTCCCCAGTCACCCTTAGGGCAGAACAAGGGAAGAGAGCGGCTTAAATTTATGGACAAAGAGAGATAACTCTATAATTATGATAATTTGGACGGTTGAGTTGGGTAAACTTTTAAAATGTGTTTCTCTACTTATACTTGTTTTAATTTACAAAATTGACACGAGGCACGATATTGCGTCTCAATTGGTAACGTTTCACAACGGAGTTTGATGATACTTTTGATAACGTTGCCAAATTTTTTTGGCACATCAATTTTGATGAATCTAAATGTTTGGTTGAACTAAACATGCATGAATTATTATAGGAAGTAACACAAGCAATAAACAACACAATATATGTATTTAGGTACTTTAGATAACAGTCATTATAAAACAAAATGAGATGGTATGAGTGCCAATGAGACGACTCTCTACCAGCGACCAAATGACTAAGGACGTGATAAAATGCAACGTTTCCCAATTGAAATCCGAAAAGGAAGAAAATATCCATTTTGCTTTAATGAAAAAAAGGTTGTGATGAATTACAAGTTAAACGAACGGGTCTTACTTATAAAATACACTTTACTTTTTATAATAACGGAACAGTTAGATTAAGAAATGAAAGGATTGGCAGAACAAATATATTCATCCAATATTTTTGCAAAGTTTAATTCTTTGTATGATATAGAGAAGTATATATATATATATTTATATATATATAGCCACTCTTCATGCGCAACAATTTTAATTTAACTTTCAAGTTCTATATTCATATGAATATTATTGCAGAGAACTTGATAACAAATCCCAGTTTTCAGGATGTCACCTCTGAGGAGCCAAAAATTTCTAGAATTAAACTTTTTTCTAAACCTGGAAAACATTATATGGTGGTGTGCTTCTTTTTTTGCTACGGCCCTTTGAAAGTACACAATTTTGATGATTTTCCCAATTTTCATCAATTTGTACCCATTTTAGGGCTTTTATCTTAATAAAAAATCACAGTTCCACAATTAAACTTTTTTTCATAATTCTCAATAAAGATGAAGTGGACCAATCTGAATAAATTCAACTAAAAAAAACTATAGGTAGGTGTTAATATAAGACAGTTTTATCATATTTTGATGCTTTTTCGTGTCAAATTAACCATGTTGTCAATTTTGGAAATTTGTGAATTTTCCCTCAGTTTAAAGAAAACAATGCATATTATTTCAACTTCCTTAATATAAATGATTGACAAAATACATATCTAGGAAATTTGAAAAGAAAAAGTTATATGGGATGTTTATGTTTCTGGTAAAATCATTTTTTGTTCCCCTAACCCATTTCTCAAAATTTGAAAATTTCATTACTCAAAAACTACTTATTGGAAATACACAATTCTTTCACAGAGTTATGTTTGATTATAATAATTATCAAATTCATTGCTATTTTCTACTTGTATCACATATTTTGGAAATAATTCCAGAACGAGATTTCAATGAAACTGCATGAGACTGAAACGTCAGAAGAATACACCCTTAACCAAATTTGTTGATATTATTTGATGCATTTTGCTAGTCTGTTTCAAGGTTTACCATTTATATATTACAACCAAGGTTACTCGACTTTGAAATTCTCTACTATAGAATACTGTCCACTATATGATACAACCAAGGGTGCTCAGTAAAAGTTCGGCATTTAACACCAAAACTCAAAACAAACAAACAGTTTGATTTTAAAAGACACAAATAGCGTTCCATATCGACAACGTAAGAAAATCGTCCAGTGGACAAACTTGCAAAGTAAGACAATGATTGCATTTGTTTGAAAAGTTATTTAGACGCAAATAATCACATGCCAAGAAATTCTAGCTAAAAATTCCGGTAGACCTCATACGGCACTCATAAGTAGTTAAAGATTTGATTTCATTCAACAAATTAATTTATGACCTTTATGTACATGTCGCTTAGAACACGGTCATATACCAAATGGTCAATATTAATCCTCCATGTAATTTGCTTTATAAATTATGGGATATTTGCAGAATTTCAACGGAGGCAATTTCTTGGCATGAAACTGTAACTGATTTGTAAATACTAATCAAACATGAATTTTAATGATTAAGTGATTTAAATAATTCAACACGTATATATTTATAAAGTAACAGAACTACATAAGATAATATAAACTGGTGAATACAAACATAAAAATCATTAATTATATAGAATCCATCTAATATTTCAAGTTTTAAAAAAATGAAATAAAAGGGGACAGCTCTTTAAATCATTACTCTTCAGTATAAATATTGTTATATAACAAATGTCTGTGTTATTATTATGGAAAAACATTGTGTGTGTTTTCCTTTAGATGTGACAACAGAGAGAAGAAAGCATAGCAGGTGAAAGACAGGTACGTGACCTTTAATGAGCACTTCACTGTGGTATAAAAAGTCTCGCAATCTACACTTTACTTTTAGACACACAACTTCCGGGGGTTACACTAATGACTGGACCGAATGACAGGACCGAATGACAGGACCAAATGAAAAATGCTAATAACTTTTTCATTTCTGAAAGGATTGATCTCAAATTTGAAATATAATAAGATTTCTTCATTTGGTATAAAGATTTAAGAAAAAAATTTAAAAAAATTGTAAGAAACTTTAGAAAACGTGACATGACCAACTCTGATAATGACAGGACCAACATCGACAATGACAGGACCAAATAAAAATGCCAATAACTTTTTTATTTTTCAAAGGAATTATCTGAAATTTTAAAATATAAAATGATATGTCATATTTTGAAAGCTAAATGTTATAAAAAATATAGATTTTTTTTCCAAAACATTCGAAAACGTGACATGACCATCGCTGACTGACAGAACCAACCTCGACAATGACAGGACCAAATGAAATTGCTAATTACTCTTTTATTTCTCAAAATATTTTTCTGAAATTTGAAATATAATAAGATTTCATCATTTGATATATAGATTTATGGAAAAAAATTAAAATTTTTTGTAAGAAACTTTAGAAAACGTGACATAACCATTTCTGATAATGTCAGGACCAAAATCAACAATGACAGATGAAATGATATGTCATATTTTGAAACCCAAATGTTACAAAAAATATAGATATTGTCTCAAAAACTTTCGAAAACGTGACATGACCATCGCTGACTGACATGGCCATCCTCAATAATGACAGGACCAGTTGAAATTGCTAATTTCTCTTTTATTTCTAAGAAATATTTTTTTGAAATATGAAATATAATTAAATTTACCCATTTTATACATAAACATAGGAATATTTATAGAAAAAAATATTAAAAGCTTGCTGTAAAGTGACCTGACCAACACTGACAGTGACTGGACAAACCTCGACAATGGCAGGACCAAATAAAAATGATATTCACTTTTTATTATTTTTAAAAGGAATTATCTCAGATTTAGAATATAATAAGATCTTACATGTATCTTTTAATACATCAATTAAAGAAAACCCTAGATTTTTAATTGCGAAAACGTGAAAAGACCATTGCTGTCTGACGGGAATTGTCTCAGATTTAAAATATAATAAGATCTCATCTTTTAATATATCAATTAAAGAAAAAAATCTAGATTTATTTTTATTGTGAAAACGTGAAATTACCATAGTTCCTACGATATAAATCCTGGTTGAAAAAAATTAAAGAAAACACACACATTAAGATTGAACGATTTAAGTTTTTAGCAAATAAGGGAAAAAACTAACATGGGAAAAAAAATGTTAGGTCTGCAAAAGCCCACCGCGTTATTTGAACTTTTTATTTGTTTATTGTATTAAACGTATTAAAAGTTGTAGAAATATTGTTGAGCTTGAGAAACTTTGTATTTATAAAATCTATTTCTAAAAAAGTCTATAATAATTATCCTCCTGGTTAAATTTTTATTTATCTTTTGTGTAAATATTTATCATATTAATTGATATTTCACACATTTTATATTTTATATATGTTATATATATATCATTGTAATATCTTCTATGTAACTTTATATGTATTTGGTTTATGAGAATAAAGATCATTTATTCATTCAATCAAAACATTTTGTATATTAATTACCGTTCATAATCTGACACCTCTAGTAACAATTATAAGGTAACAAACAAAAGGTGTGACATAAGCCATAAATAAGTTGATAAATCCAATAAAGTGTGTGATGACAGTAATTAAAATCACATAATAGTTCATGTCGTTGTTTTATTAATATTTTAAAAACAGAAAATAATTATTTCCATGTATTACTTATAGTGTAGGAACGTTCGAGAATCTGCAGGGTATATCTTGATTTATTTTTTTCTCATAATAAACAAATAAACATTTCTTCAAGTATGTCCGACCCTTGCATTTATGATTTCTTGTTAGTTTTAAATATTTTCATAAAATATACTGAAGTACACATTTTCACCGACTACTTTAAAAGGTTTGATACCTTTCCAAAGTTGCTTAAATTGGATGATAATTCAATAAATCTTAATTTATCTATAGTTCAGTGAACTATCTCTTAAACTATACAATGATTATATGTAATAACATGTAAATATTTCAAGATCTCTTTCTTAGATGTACAGATCATTCGTGTCTTTTTGTCCTGTTACTCTCTGTCCGCCAACATACGTTTAGCAGCTAGGTCAAGATTTCTTACTAACTATGGATCAGAATTGAACAATTTCAGTAAAATAAGAATCAAAATTATGATTTTTCATCGGCCAGGACATAGGCGATGTTGGTCAGGTCACATAACCGCAAGCTTTCAAAACGTTTCTTTTCTATATTTTTCTTACATGATGTGCGAAATGGTCTAAATTGTCATTATTTAAAATTTGAGAGGAATATTCTGACAAATAATAAAACATAAATAAGCATTCATTGTCGAGGAGTGTCCTGTCATTGACAGCGTTGACCAGGTCACATTACAGCAAGCTTTTTATACTTTTTTTTTTATCTTTTTATTATATTCATGTATAAAAGGGTATAATTTTCTAATATTTCAAATTTCAGAGAAGGATTGTAAGAAATAAAAGAGTAATAAGTAATTTCATTTGGTCCTGTACGTCATTGTCCAGGTTAAATTGGTCCTGTCAGTCAGCGATGATCATGTCACATTTTCGAAAGTTTTTGAAACACAATCTATATTCTTTGTAACATTT
Organism: Mytilus edulis; assembly: GCA_019925275.1. NCBI lineage: Eukaryota > Metazoa > Mollusca > Bivalvia > Mytilida > Mytilidae > Mytilus > Mytilus edulis. Next base: position 71,788,074 of record CM034352.1, read on the forward strand.
AGGTTTCAAAATATGACATATCTTTTATATTTTAAATTTGAGATAATTCCTTTGAAAAATAAAAAAGTTATCAGCATTTTTATTTGGTCCTGTCATTGTTGATGTTGGTCCTGACATTATCAGAAATGGTCATGTCACGTTTTCTAAAGTTTCTTACAAAATTTTAATTTTTTTCCCATAAGTCTATATATCAAATGATGAAATCTTATTATATTTCAAATTTCAGAAAAATATTTTGAGAAATAAAAGAGTAATTAGCAATTTCATTTGGTCCTGTCATTGTCGAGGTTGGTTCTGTCAGTCAGTAATGGTCATGTCACGTTTTCGAATGTTTTGAGAGAAAAAAAATCTATATTTTTTATAACATTTAGCATTTTTATTTGGTCCTGTCATTGTCGATGTTGGTCCTGTCATTCTCAGAGTTGGTCATGTCACGTTTTCTAAAGTTTCTTACAATTTTTTTAATTTTTTTTCTTTAATCTATATACCAAATGATGAAATCTTATTATATTTTAAATTTGAGATCAATCCTTTGAGAAATGAAAAAGTTATTATCATTTTTCATTTGGTCCTGTCATTCGGTCCTGTCATTCGGTCCAGTCATTAGTGTAACCCAACTTCCGGAAATTACAAAACCTGAAATGGCAGCGCTGGGAAGCTTGTTACGAAAGGCTTCTCCAGCAGTTATTAATGCATGTCGGAAGCCGTTGCTGGCTAGAACAAGTCCTCTTTATTATGCACAGTAATTTGCATTTATTTTTACTAATTTCTAACACGAAATTACAAGATCAGGACGTGTGAACGTTTGTCCTTGAACATATTTTATAACAAAACTTGTTTAAAAAAATAGAAGGCATCTTTCAACTAACTGAGAGATTGTCACACATATGACGAGGGGGACTGGCAATAATCATAAGTAAAACTTATCTTAGAGTGATTGCCTGTTTTTCTAATATGAGGCAGGAATTACCTGTAAATGGGGACGAAGTCTATGATTTTTTTTAAATCAACAAATTATGTTAAAAAGAGAAACGGAAAACACCGTAACGTTTCCGATTTTGGTTCTGTTGTAAGTTATTTTAGTTGTGACGTTATTTAAGTTATGACGTCATATTCAATGTAAACAAACAGGTCAGGAATAACCACCAATTGGTGGATTATACCTCAATTGACGTATAATCCACCAATTGACATATAATGGGAATCCGGGTCCGTCCGCCCTGATTCTGGTTCGCCCTAGTTTCTGTTCGCCCTAATACCTGTTTGCTCTGAGTCCGTTCGCCCTGATTTTATTTTTAAGTATAGTGTTGCGTTGTGTGTATATAATTGAATGTGTTGAAGTCGGTCTACAATTTCGCCGAATATTTACGATGACGATGTATCATGTTAAATTGTCTAAAGCTAGCTGCTTTACATGCTATACTGGGTTATAAGTTTCAGTACATTTCAGGACTATAAGTTTTTGAGGACTAAGTTTGTATCTGTATGTAATTACATAACTAGGAAATATAAGTTTCTGTAAATTTCAGCACCACATTGTATTTTTAAATGTAAAACAACTGAAGACTAAATTATTTGTATGTAATTGAATATGTTGAAGTTTACATTCACCGAATATTTATTTATGATGTGTTCTGTGGTACTGATATTAGGAAATAAGTTTCTCGGAATTTCAGCACTACATTGTATTTTTAAATGTGAAACAACTGAAGACTAAGTTGTTGTCTTGCTTCTACGAGGATAAGTTTCTGACTTATACCTGACATAAAACAACTAAAGACTAACATGACTAAGTTATTTATATATTTAACTTTATTGATACATTTTAACAATTTAAAAATATTCAGTAACAGTTATAACAAGATCAAATCCGAACTGTACGTCGCACACATTTATTTCCTAAACAAATATTTAAAAGCACTAAATGGAATTACTATTAGTGAAACAAATACCAAAAACACAGTCACACTGCTGTACATTGATCACTTGTCATCAGTGGTTTTACCCATCCTTTTTTTTTAATTTATTTTTTTTATTTCAAACTGAATTTTACCCATCAAAGCTGACTATTTTATTTGAGAAAAATGTTATTCTCATTATTAATCCATCAAAGACAATTTATATAACAATCAGTGATATCAATGGTTTCAAATGACACCTACTCAGCAATCAATTTCCATCAACAGTAATATTAAAAGTAATTATAAAATAAAGTGTAACAATGCAGCCAAGACTTTTATTTAATTAATATAAATTTGGCAAATATTCTGTATTTAACTTTTAATAGATATACATAAATTTTAATAAATTTTAATATATATATATTTCGTTCATTGATGTAACATATACCAGAGACATCATATATACACATGTGTATATATGTCTCTGCATATACATATCATAAATGAATATAGGGCGAACGGACTATCAGGGCGAACAAACTCAGTGCGAACGAACCTAGGGCGAACATGTAATCAGGGCGAACGATCCCGATACCATATAATGGTATAGACCAATTGGTGTATAATTCTTTGTTTTTCAAAACAAATTGTTCCACCAAAATGGAGCATTGTTTTCTTAAAACCATATTATGGTATGAAAACTTGTCAAACATTCCTAGTTTAGTATTGCATCATAACATATTGCATTTAATCAATAATTATATTTGAAGTTTCTTCTATTGTTATCTTTTCAATTCCTGATTGGCAAATTTACCTGTAATCACCTGTCAATGGACATCATTACTGTCTGCAGTCATGTGATCATGAGTACAACTCCACAGGTGAATGGAGCTCTTTGTAAATACTTAACTTTCATTATCAAAAGTCAATCATGGTCAATAGTACAAATGTTTTAACAAAAGAATTGTTGTACGCATGCATTCTCAAGAGATGCAGCAGGCATTGACAAAACTGAAACTTTTGGAGGACTCAATAAGGGTCATGAAATAGGTTGCAAGTTGCAAAATCATGCTCCTATCTCGCACTAGCATTTAATTACAAAAACCTTGCATTATACATCAATTGGTCTATACCAATATACCTCAATTGGTGGATTATACGTCAATTGAGGTATAATCCACCAATTGGTGGTTATTCCTGACCTGACAAAGAAACGCTGTCATCAGGTAACGTTTTTTTAATAACAAACATTTTTTTTTAAGGTTCATGTGGACCCTATGGCTAAAATGGTTGTATTTTCACCTCAAAATTTACCCTGAGTACAGACACACCTGCGCATCTGTAAATTTTTTCAGTCATAGCATGCCCTAGATAAATGAATTTTAAATATGTTTTATGTTTTAGAAAAATAAAAACTTACCAGGATTTTGCCGTGCACTTTTTTTCATTCCTCCAGAAGGTGCCAAAATAAACTAAGTTGGAAAACAGGTTTGAGAACTTCCCCACAGGTAAAAATTAAAGTGAGCATTTTTAATTGGCATGGACATAAGATATGGACACTACATACCTGACAATAATTGGTTATTTAAACTGTGTATCTGAGTGGACCATATCAAGGTAAACGCAACTGTTTGTTAAAATTTTATCATCTTCTGCAGAGACGAAAAAAAGTGTACGGCAAAATCCAGTTAAGTTATGAATTTTCTAAATCATACAATGCATTTGAATTCTATTTATCTGGGGCATGCTATGCCTTAAAACTTTTCCAGATGCACAGGTTTGCCTGTACTCAGAGAAAATTTAGAGGTGAAAATACGGCCATTTTACAGTCAAGGAACTTACTGAAATAAGTGATTTTTAAATCACTTATTTGAGTATCAAATTTGAGGTTTTGTCACAAATTGGGATTTTGTAGTTTTTTCAAAATTTTTAACACATAGGTTTAAATAATATCTTTTAATTAGTAAAATTAAAAAATATGAACTTTTTGCTTCTTTTAAGTAGCAAGGTTTATGGCTTTGATGCTATCATTCAGCTGAAAATTCTATTTTAGTTGAAAAAATGCTATAATGATAGCTTTACATAATGAACTGATACTTTCTTAAAAGATTTTTCACAGCAGTGGGAGTATTTTTCCTGTGAAGTTCAAGGTTTCATCTTTCAGATTACGTAATAAAATTCTACTGTTCGCGATAAAAATTTCACTGTTCAGGGGTGTTGAAATTAGTGGGGGTTATTAAAAGAATGATACTTAAAGAAGTGATTTTTGGGAAGGAAATTAAAGTCTGATACTTAAACAAGTGATTTTTATGTCATTATCCTGGAATCAGTACAAGGTCATCACCTTAAATGACCTGGTCATCCTAGACAACACAGATGTTGGTTCTGATAAGTTTAGAAACATAATTAGTCCCTGGATCATTAGTATTCTATATTAAAAGCTACAATAAAATTAAATCACTTCTTCTAGTGATTGATTTGTACTACTTAAATAGGTGATTATTAAAGAAAGACAACTCTAACTTCCAACCATTATGGAAATAATGTTACTTGAATCAGTGATTTAGAAAATCACTTGTTTAAGTAAGTCCCCTGACTGTTTTAGCCATAGGGTCCACATGAACCTTAAATGAATTAGTATTAGTTTCTTTCTTAGACTGATAAATATACGTTTTATTCAAAGTCTCATGTAAACAAGACCGGAAACGGAAGTAGATTTCTGCGCCGATCCGGAAATTCAAAAATGCGACAAAAAAAATATTGAACGATTTTTAGTTCAATTTAGTACAATGAAAAATAAGGGAAAATTTTCCCGCTTTTTGAATTTTTTTTTTTTTTATTGAATTTTCTACTGTAATACATGTAATAGGGGACGAATATTATTAATTATAAACTGCAAATCTTGACCCAAGAATCACGCTTACATGTAGCTCGACTAGTTGCCATTTGGCAGGTCGTACTTTGTCTGGCACAATTTATGATAAACTCGATTATCAGTCGTGCACATGTCTACATCACTGCTCAGCTTTTGTTAAAATTGCATATCGTGACATAATTTGTGGCATCAAATGGTTTAACAGGTCTAAAAAACTTTGACCTGATCATGACATACCAATTTGTCAATGACATCATTATGTATGAACCGAGGTTTATAAGTTTCACCAGAACTTATCAAGTGATCTTTCTGTTTGTTGGTGAAACAAAGAAAACACTATTTTCTATCTTGCAAATACAACCTGATATTAAAATCCATTATCTGGTTGTCTGTATATTTATATACACCTAATTATCGCTATTTAGTCCATTCCGGGAAAAACAGTCATTTATACAACTTCCTGTTTGGGTCACCGGCCGAAAAATGGAGGTCATCAGTAGTGAGCTGAGGGAGAAAAAACTTTAGAAAGTGATCATCAAGAAACTTTGATATAGTATGATCCACTTTTTTCGAAATTAAAATTGAAGTAAAAAAATATTTTGTTTGAAGTATTTACGGTAGTTTAAACAGGTCTCATTAAAAAGTATCATGCATGGTGAATTGTTTAAACAGGGTCCCAGATAGCTTCAACTGGATGAAAAAGTTGTGTAATTTTAGAATTTATCCGGAATGGAATAAATAGCGTTAGGTGTATTGTAAAATATCAGCTGCTCATTACAAAATGAAACCTTTGTCACTTGTGAACTCTTTTGCTACACCCGCTTGACGAAAAAGCTTCACATTATTACTTGCAGCTGTTGCTTTACAATATCAATGCATGGAAAACCTAAATATCCACACATAGGTATTTATGTTACGCTCAAACAACCGGAACTATACCCAGTCTTGTATGGCAATATTACAGTATATAGAAATTAACCTGAATATATAATCAAACTGACCAATTTGCTTCATGTTGTCCGAGTATAAACAAGTCACTGTATGGCCTTATACAAGGATCAAAACCCATCCCACATGGTCAGCTACAAATGGTGCTGAAATGAAATATTTAAAACAATTCAAACAAGAAATCTGATTTAATTAATATAATTTACAAATCAATGATAAAGAAAAAAACAATTATGATCATGGTGAAATACAGCAACGAACAACCACATGCACTGAATTATAGGCTTCTGAATTCACTGGTGGAAAGCGGATGGTCGTAACTAAATGAATATGGGAGACAACTCTAGGGATAAGTTTTTCTTTTCCGATTTTCGTGCAGTAAAAGGTTCATTTGAGTCAAACCGCTTGTCTCATAAACACATATCGTGAGTGTGTTGTTATTGAAACCAAATTTGACACATAAAATCATTCCAATTTTCGTAAAATAGTCATTCAAAAATTCGAGCATGATGGTCGTAACTTTAACTTGTGATGGTCGTAATGTCAAGTATAGTATTTTGGATGATGGTCGTAACCGACACAAGATGGTCGTAACTTTGAAAGATGACCGTAACTCAAGTATTTAGACGAACTTTTATCAAGCTATTTTAAAAGTACTGTGCACATGCATAACCATGTTAATAAACTCAGTTGTTATATAAAGTTTACTACAAAAAATATTATTTCATTTGTTTCTCTGATAATGGTATGCAGAAATTAAGTTAAAGAATTATCAATCATACATTTTTGATATGTTCCAAACGACCATCATTTAGGAGAAACTAATCAACTCGCATTAAGCCAATTAGTATGTTAGGGTTGAGTATTAATATATTTTTACAGTAAGCATATAAAATCAAACAGACAACATGTGTACTATAAAAAGATGCTACCTTATACAAAATATGAAAGCAATTAAAAAATTGAGAAATACTTTGACAAATTATTCAAAATTAGCATCTTTTCATTGACATATGCTATTTCCTAGTTATTTCACGGAATGTATGACAAAAACTGTACATGAGAATTTGAAATTTTAGTTGAGAACGCATTTACTGTACGTTAAGGCATAAAATTGTTGAATATTTGCATTCAGATTTTTTTTTATTTACGACTTTTTATTTCCTGCAATCATGTCGGCAGATGAAATTATTGAACGTACAATTTTGAACAATCTTCTTTAATTTTTAATCAGCTATTTCAGTTTTTATAAACCATTGGCTTTCAAATATTCGGCTTTTGGTGAATCATGATTATGCCTGGTGTTTTTATCGTGTTGTCTTTATTTTTTATCGATTGCATGACGATCTTGCGGTATACCATTGATAATTATTCTAAGTATTGGTTCATAATAAAAACTTAATCCATGGTGTCGTAATGAACATTGTGTTAACCTAGAAATTATGAATAAGGTTGAGATATTTTACAATGCTACACGCGTTGAATTTAAGAGTAAGATCAAATATCAGTAGTTTGTAGACAGGATAATATTACAAGGTAGAACTAAATGTACTGCGGCAAATATTACATACATATATGCAGGTATATATTTTACAATGATACACGCTTTGAATTTAAGAGTAAGATCAAATATTAGTAGTTTATAGCCAGCTTTGTAGCTAAGATAATATTACATGGTAGAACTAAATGTACTGCGGCAACTATCACATACATATGCAGGTTGAAAATAATGTTTATGTTATATGTTTATATTGTATGAATGTACTCAGATTTAAAAGACCAGCACGCTGAGTTGAAGCATAAAGATCTATCTTTTAAATATTATCCTGGCTACAAGCTATGTATGAATACTGTTTGATGAAGTCCTTTTGCTGAAATTCAAAAACAATACATTATCATCAGCATATAGTAAACAATGTAAATTGCTAACCCCTTTAATATTCTTTATCATGTTTATAAAGAAGTTTAAAGATCCATACTGTGAAGGAATTTTTTTAACTTGTGTAGTAATTTTGACTCTAAATATGCCTCTTGTAGTAGTGGAAAGATGATCCCAAATTGTCAAGCCTTTTCCAGTATCTGATCATAGACTTTGCAATGACAAAATACAGAGTGAATCTACAAAGTTAAGAAAGATTGACAAAATGTGTTTCTCTTTTGGTAACACCAAGTAATTGTTTACAAAATTCAATGCGTAGTGTTTCTGAAAGAATCTTAGGATAAGCCTGATCTACATTTGTAGTCATAGATTAATTTTTTTTGAAAGAGTTGAAATATCCCCAAATTTTAGTACTATATAAGAGAATAGGTTTTATTAAATGCTCAAAAACATGAAGGCTGTTTTTTAAACTTGGATTCAGTGACAGAAAGTCCTTGCGTAGCTTATGGTAGGCTTTTAATGCCTTATTATACAATTCTCTCTGAGCGAAGGAAAAAAATCCAGATGCACTAAAAGTTATTCCTTTTTATATTTACAATGTTGAGCACAATCAATAAGTCTGTTATTAAAATAAAAATCATGTTTGATATGTCTGCCTGTCTTGTTAGATACAAGCACCTTGGTTTTATTGGGATTAATATTCAAACACCGATCTTAATCCATCAAGTTTACTTTGAAGTCCTTTTGCTGAAGTTGAAAAAATGGCAAGATCATCAGCATATTTATAGTAAAGAATAGGCTGGTCGTGGATAAACAACAGCTGGATCAGGGGAACTTTTAACACAATGAGGAACTTCATTTATAAAATTTTTAAACAAATTTGGACTCAAATTGTCTCCCTGTTTTACTCCAACTTTAGTTCTAAAGAGATCTCTTACCATACTCTCTAACTATATTCAATAGCTTAAGTTTTAATTCCACCTAGTAGGTACATGCTAGTTTTTAAAAAGTTTATCTTTTCAATACATGCAAAATATAAAGAAAATAAATCAGGATACTGTTATTTCATGTGATGTCAAATTTGTTAAAAGCGCCTTTTCTTAATTCGTAACTAAGAATGATCATAACCAGAGCTGTGTCATGTGTGTGTTGAAATGAATTCTCCACTTTTTATTTTACAATTTATATTGTTATTAAACTTAACAGCTTATAATTAGTTGCCTCTTGGTTGATTTTATACATTATATTTTCAGTAACAGTGACTGGTCATTTCATTTTGTATTGGTTTTTTTTTTTCAATTCGTTCCAATTTTCTTTCCTTTCGCACTTTACAGGTATCCCTCTCTTCACCTCTTTTAGTTTTTATCATTTAGTGAAATCAACTTCACAAATTTATATATCATATAATATATTCATATAACAAAAGACACGTTTAAAACTCTTGACTTGTCTTATTAGGTCCTATTTAATAAAGAGTTACGACCATCACAATTTTAAGTTACGACCATCCTGAACAATTTTGTTTTTTTAGTTACGACCATCATGCTCGAATTATTGAATGATCATTTTACGAAAATTGGAATGTTTTTATGTATCAAATTTTGTTTCAATATCAACGCACTGACGATTAGTATGTATGAGACAAGCGGTTTTACTGAAACATTTTTTTACTGCACGAAAATCAGAAAAGAAATATTTATCCCTAGAGTTGTCTCCCATCTTTGGATGGTCGTAACTTTAAGTTACGACCATCCGCTTATCACCAGTGTTTTAACTAGTTTTAATTTACCTGTACAAGTTGCATGTACATTGTATGTTGGTATGCTCTTATTAGTAACATGTTCTTTTACAAAGGTGTCTATTCATACAGGTTTTTATAAGCTTTAACAAATTTTCTCAAAAATTTTGTAATTATTGAAAAGAAGTAACTAATATGTGTTGTAATACAACCTGTGTTCATGGTGTTACCATGGTTACCCTCCTGAAACATTAAATGGACGCTTACATAACAGTAAACTTTTGAATACAATGTTCTTGTATAGAAGCATATAGCATATATATATATTGGGTTGATGTTTAGACGAGTTGTATATATAATATATGTATCATGTATATTTATATAAGCCATATGGTACATTGTATGTGGCTTCAGAAATACTGTTACATCAACTTACTTGACATGTCTATTTTAGTGAGAACTGTATGCGTATATTTTTTCTTTTATAAATTAATTTCAGACAAGAAAGAGGAGGAAAAGTATGGACACCTGATAAAGATTATTTAGAAAAGTATCTTTGTCCAGTTGCTTTTCCTGATGAGAAACAAACTGACTGGGTATACCCAGAAATAACAGGTTTGCACAATAACTTAAAAGTTCCAAAATTTATATATACTGATTAAACAAATCATCAAATATTATGTTGGTTAATAAATTATTTAAAGATTTTTATGAGAAACTTTAAAATATTATATAGGGTAACTGGTTTCCAAATGCATATCATCTGCAATGATTGTACTTACATTAATAAGTATTATTCTTACTGGAAAATTAAACTGCAAGATCTTGCATTTGCAACTTTTTTTGACAACATGTACCAATGTGTACAATGGACCATTATCATGATCATGATGATTATTATTCATATTCACAAATACTAAATCACTAACATTTTCTATAAAACAATAGGATGGGGTTTGTTTCCTAATGAGACAACCCTCCACTAGCGACCAAATGACATAGAAGTTAATAGGTATGGATAAATGTACAGATTTCAACAATGAGCAAAACCTAGACTGCTTATAGAAAGCTACAAAAGGCACATAAATATACTTGAACTTTGATACAATAACATAATAGACTAACATACACATACATGTCAGTAGTTGCCACATACAGCAGATCATTGTGATTTCATTTGAAAAGTGCTCCTAAGTAAAATTGAGAATGGAAATGGGGAACGTGCCAAAGAGACAACAACCCGACCATAGAGCAGACAACAGCAGAAGGTCACCAAAAGGTCTTCAATGCAACGAGAAATTCTCGCAACCGGAGGCATACTTCGGCTGACCCCTAAACAAATATAAACTGGTTCAGTGATAATGAACACCATACTAAACTCCAAATTGTACACAAGAAACTAAAAGTTTAAATAATACAAGACTAACAAAGGCCAGAGGCTCCTGACTTGGACAGTGCAAAAATGCGGCAGGGTTTAACATGTTTGTGAGATCTCAACCCTCCCCCTATACCTCTAGCCAATGCAGAAAAGTAAATGCATAACAATACGCACATTAAAATTCAGTTCAAGAGAAGTCCGAGTCTGATGTCAGAAGATGTAACCAAAGAAAATAAACAAACTGACAATAATACATAAATAACATCAGACTACTAGCAGTTAACTGACATGCCTAAGTAGATTACTTTGCAATCATCAACACAATGACTACATATGATATTCAAGATGTCTGTCTGTGATCATGGTGATATACAGGAAAGAATTCATGTAGCATGATAGGTGACAGGTACAAAACATTATAAACTTTCCACTAACCTAATGACCATGAATATTATTATCTTTTATAAGTTATGGATGACCATGAATATTATAAACTTTCCACTAACCTAATGACCATGGATATCATTATCTTTTTATAAGTTATGGATGAACATCCCTTAGAGAAACAAGTACAGAATATAACAATGAATTTTGGACCTCAGCATCCAGCAGCTCATGGTGTATTGAGAATGATTATGGTTTTAGATGGAGAAGTGAGTACTTTTTATGGCCCCACAACGAAGTTGTCGTTGCCATATAGTTTTACCCTTGTCCGTAATTCCGTCATTCTGCAACAAACCATTAGGTCCGAGTCACAGTTATCATCCCTTGATTTTTGTTGTCCACGAATGTAGTCCCTAGGGTGGACAGTGTATTACTTGCCAATCTTTTTTTAACCCTTCCAAATTTATTTCTTCATGTTTTATGCTTCAAATAGCAAGTAGAGGGATAAAATGACACTGTGAAAACATTTGATTCAAGAATTTGAAAGTAAAGTAGTGATTTGGTTCAACTGAAAAAAGTTAATATAAAGTATTTGGGAAGCTGTCAAAAGATTTCAAGACCCCCTGAACATAAAATTGTCCATATTTTGAGTTAGAGCCAATGAAGTTTTCTATAATTTTGATATAATTTGTCCCAAAAGTAGTACATAACACTGTAAAAATATTATTGAGAAAGCGCAGGTGGGATTTTTTTTATTTCCATTTATTGTCTAAAAGAAATGCACTACTAAATAACTGTGTACTCGAACCATTATAAAGAGTTTTTTTTCTGAATGTCTTCAGATATTCGGCTGATTTTTTGTATGTGAGTTACATGTAACCATGATGAGTTACAGATCAAGTTTAAGTTTCATTCCGCTCTGCTAATTTTTGCTGTAATTTGGGGCTTTGGACTTATATAAATACTTGAAAATCACAGTTATACAGACCTTTTTTCTAAATGCTTTCAGATATAGGGCAGATTTTTGGTATGTGAGCTAACCATGATGAGTTACAGATCAAGTTTAAGTTTCGTTCTGCCCTGCTTTTTTTGCCAAAATTAAGGGTTTAAAACTTTAAAAGTTGTTGAAAACCACAATTATACAGACTTTTTTCTATACGCCTCCAGATTTTGAGCTGAGATTGATTTGTGAGACTACCATCATGTTTGTGTCCACATGTGTTATTGGAATTTTCAGATTTTTCAAATTTTTGAGACTGGCCATTCGTGTGGCTTTGACACATCTAGTTTTATTTGATTACCAATGGTCAATAATAATCATGATATTACAGTATGTTGAAATAATGGGGATATTTTTACTTACGTTACTTTGGTTGCCAAAGGTGAAAGCATTTTTAAAAAGAAAAGCTCAACTCTGTTTGTCCAAAAGCCTTTGAGTAGGGCTTCTATGAAAGGGAATGATTCAATGTTTGGTCTGCAGCTTTACAGTGTTGAGTTGTAGGGAGTAAGCAATATTTATGTCCAGCATGTAGATCATTTCCTGTTTGCCGATAGTTTGAAATTTTACAACACTTAATGTTTAGTGGCAAATATTGCATGAATATTCAGGGCAACATTTCATATAGAGAGCTACATAATTTCACTGCATTTTATTTTCAGACTGTTGAAAGGTGTGATCCACATATAGGACTTTTACACAGAGGTACAGAAAAACTCATTGAATATAAAACATACACACAGGTAATTACTACTAATGGATGCTATAAAATCACATACAATATAGGAATATTCAATCTAAATTATCCATTTTTCTTTTGGACAAAAGTGACCACTGCGCCATGTATTTTTTCTGAACAGTAAATAATTGTATTCATATTTAATCTCTAAAATATATGTAATTGACCCAAGTCTATCACCATTACCGCTACATGCAATGTTGATATTCCTCTACTACCACACGGAATTTACACTACATGAGGATATCAAAGAAAGATGGCCATTTAAGAGGAAAAACTACAACATCCATTATGAGAAGCTAAAAACTTGTAATTTCAACTTTTGATAAATAAACCCAAAATACATGAAATATATGGGGTATTCATCCATGACACAAAATCAGTACATGGACAACAAATGACACATAAAAAGCAACCATATCTGACATCATACTGTCATGGAATATGTTGAGTGAAAACTATGTCCCTAGTGACTGTAGATGGCAGTGCTGTTTGTGAGGGAATTTTTTTTATGCCCCCGTTGTAATGCAGGAGCATTAAAGACCGGGGTTAGGGTATAAAAGGGAGACAATTCATGAAAATATGATTTTATTCAAATATTGGGCAGGGTTAAGAATTGAGAAGCATTTTTCAAAATTAATTCAAAAATTGCTATCTTCTTTACTTTTAAACTTGTACAGTTGTCAGAACATAAATAATGGTCAGTTAAGACCAAAAAGTGAGAAAATAAAATAACTCACAATAAAGATATTTTAAATAAAAATCCTGAAGCACAGCTATTTTTCAAATTCAAATTCCTGTGATTGACAAGTAGGAGGAGATATCCATGACAACAACTTTCTGTTTATGTTTACAACGGAAGTAGCATGCTACATGTGGCTTTATTATCTATAATCTAATGCATGCATTTGTGAAATGAAAATCTACTTACTAATTGCAGGGAATCATTCAATTATAAAATCCTTTCAAAGCTTCAGAATATAGATAGTCTTTTAATCTGTTGTGCCAACTAATGTTTAAAAAAAAATGTTATATCCCAAACAAATGTCACTTTTATAAATTAATGTAACTATTCCCAGAGGTGGCCCATATAAGAAATATTTTCAGGATTTGGATGCCACCCTCTTACTAATTTTAGGACACAATTAGGCATAATATCTCTTTTATGCCATGTGTAATTTTTAAATTTAGGGTCTCTTTCAAGAGCAGCTTGTTTTCGTAATAAATATCTGTCATCCTTCCAAGCTTCACGGTGAAACATCATTGTCCAGAAATATTTGTAGTTTTCTTTTCGCAAACTATGATTTCTTTGATGTCTCCCTTGAGGTTCACTTTCCCACCACATTTGTCTGTTGTTTTCACTAGTAATACAAGGTTTGCAAAAACAAAAGGGGCATTCCTCACATTCTTGGTCTTGTTCTATGCGGAATTGGTTTTCCTCAATTCCAGCTTCTATCTCCTCCTGTTCATTGTCACTAGTTTGTGTGGACATAGTTGCAACTTGTGCAATCTCATTATTACTATCTACTAACTTTACATCCCAATTGTAATATCCAAATAAACTGTAAATAGTTTCCTTTTGTTCTTCAGTGACAAGAAGTGCTATTTTCTCCATTTTGTCAAGTCTATATTTTATATCTAATTTACACGACTTTCTTTTATCAAACTGTAGCAATAAAACAACAATATTTTTCCCTCCAAATCTTAGCATCAAATACCTTGGATATCATATTCCCAGTGTTTTACACACCTCATATTATAATAAGGTACTTACAGGAGAGATTGCATTCATATTTTATGTTTTACACGAGAAGATTTTACATACGGGATAAAAACTGACATAATGATTATTTAAAAAAAATATCAAACATGCTTTTGTACAACATTATGTCTGTAATGCTTTGAAAATTAAGTCCAGTACTCCTTTAGAGTCCCCTTTCAAATTGAGGGAGGCTATCAATAAGGACAGTGCATGTTTCATAATTTGTTTAATTCTTACTGTCCCCAATCCCTATAATTCCATATTTAAAAATGTCAATTGCTATAATGTTATTATTAAATTGTTATATCCATAATATTATTACTTAGGATTTGTAGATAAAAATATAAATAAAACAAACCCCTGCCATGGTCCAAAATGTCCTAGACTGGGTCAAATTTTACGACTGTTTACATATAGATCATGTAGATAATCTTCTAGATGTATAATATTATTTTGCATCAGTTACTTTTAGTATTCTGGTATTATTCACTTGCTATTGAAAATGGAAAAAGAAACAAAACGACCACCTTGCTTCAAAATTTCTGTTCCTGGAGATAACAGTAAAAAGCAATTAGTACTTTCAAAGTTACAAAAAGTTCGGACTATACTTGTACAGCAACTAAATCACCCTGTAAATAATGCTGAAGTAAATATTTTTATCTAAATATCAATTCATGGGATGCAACTTTAAATTTTTGTCTCATTTATAAAACATTTAATATTTCTTATTGGATACAGTGACATTGTGTTTCTATCTTGTATATATACATTAATTGGATTTTCATGAGATAAAATCTGTGTGTAAGTTTTATAGTTTTTTCATATTTTCTCTTATCACAGCATGTAGTCAGTAACATGTGCTTCTATTTACACAACAAGAAAATTCACTAAAAATAATCTGTTTCTTATCTAAGCACTGCCCATATCCAAATAGGCTTAATTGCTGTAGGGGTGAAAATTTTCTAGGTCATCCCCGGTCTTTAAGTTTTACCCTTGTCCATCTGTATGTACATCTCCCAAAGTTGGTTGCCTTTCTCTAACTTAACAAATGTCAGGAAATAATACTCAATGCTTTTTTTTACAAAACACAGATCAAGTTTGAATTTTGTAGCGTTACTTTGTGACCGTTTTAGACCCCCCTTTACTAATGGAAAAAAAATGCTGATTTTTTGTTCCCGCTCTCTTATTCAAAGCTTGCCTCAACCAAATGTTATGAAACTTATACACAATACTTCTTACCACAAAACCCAGATCTAGTACAAATTTGGGTAGGGTCATTCTTACCGTTCTACATTATGTGCCTTTATAACATTATATGATATGCAAGGTGTGGCATATCTGTGTCCCATAGACACATTCCCCATTTATTTAAATGTTATCTTTTGCAGGCTTTACCCTACTTTGATAGATTAGACTATGTGTCTATGATGTGTAGTGAACAATGTTATTCAATGGCTGTGGAGAAACTTCTTAATATAGAGGTACCAGAGAGGGCAAAATGGATTAGAAGTAAGGAATATCGTTTTTTTTTTTATTAAACACTATTTGTATAGATATCAAAAGTCTGCCTATTTTAAAAAAAAATGAATGATTCACAGTCAAATTGTGTCACAAAAGACTGATAATAATCACATCTGATGTTGATTATTCAATCTGATAAAAAAAAAAATGTTTTATAATATTTTATTTTAAAGTGAATTTACAGGGCCAAATAATCTCCAAAATGTACATTCTCCCTTTTGCATTTCACATAACATTTGGATTTGAATATTAGTTTTCATAATTTTTTCTGACAAGAGGAATGGCGCACACAAAAGTCTTTTACCTCTTTTTTTGTGGATTCAGTCTGCACAGTTAGCCACTAGGTCGATGCCCCAGACTAGTAAAATTTCATTCGGAATAACCAATAAGAAAAATGCAGACTGTGGATTTCAAAGAAAATATCTCTTTAACAGTTTTAAGGTACATGAAGTTTAAATTAAAATTTTTTTTTTTTTAAATTAGTGTCATTAGTTGAAGTCTTGGACCATATGCATTCCTTGGTCAAATTGAATTATTTGAGTTATCTCCCCTTAAATGAATGAGTTAAAAAAAAAAATGAATCTTACAAATCTGTTATTGTTTAAACAGTTTTAAAATAAAATGAAACACATAATTTTCTTTATTTAGCTGAGAGGTGGTTTACCCAAACACTAAATCTTTATAAAAATGTGGGTTTGCCATTTTCATATCAGTAAGAAGATAAAACAAGATTTAGAATATTCTTTTGACTGAATTTCCACCCTAGCCACAGTTTCATTTTTCATGTCATAAAATAACAAGGAAAAAAATAGCTGTACATACAACACACCCTGACTAAAATAGTTTGTACTTTCATTAATAACAGTTACAATTTACTCTACTTTCAGCCATGTTTGCTGAAATAACAAGAATATTAAATCACATTATGGGTATTGGTACTCATGCTTTGGATGTTGGAGCCATGACACCTTTCTTCTGGTTGTTTGAAGAGAGAGAAAAGTTAATGGAGTTTTATGAACGAGTGTCAGGAGCCAGATTACATGCAGCTTACGTCAGACCTGGGGGTGTGGCTCAGGTTAGTATCATGTGATTTATTCAGGTCCAAAGAGATTTCTCCGGTTTGAGTCATTTGGGTTATTTTTATCTGGAGGTGTGTCATAAATAAATTATAATTTGAAACCAAGACTTAAAAAAATTCATCAGGAAACGATTTTTAAAAAAATCATAAAAATCGACCTCCATATACATGACTATTTCATACCAACTTCAGTGTTCTCCCCAGAAATTTTGGATAACATCACATTTTGCGTAAAAAAAATAACAGTGTATTTTTTTTAATGTCGTGTGTCACGTCGCGTTGATACTCTATTTCCTTTATATGTTTTAGTTTAGATTGTTCAATTCATAACTGAGAATACAATTAAACCTTAACCACAAAAACAGTTGTTTCAGTTTATGTTTTCTTTATTCATTTATAGTTACAGAATTATTTTTTTCCTCTTGTGCCAAATAAAAATAAATATGTGGTTTCAGTTACCCAACAATAAGTCAAATGAATGAATGGTTCATTATAGATCAACCTGTTTATATACAAAACTAAATATCTAGTACACAAAATTAACTGTTTTTTATATTATATCAAGTAAAGATAAAGTAGCAAAAGTAGCAAAAAAAAAATCAATTTAAAAACTTTTTTTTATCATGTTTATGAAATTCATTGTTTCATGGCACTCAATAAATTAGTCCCAGTTGTTCTTATCTTTACATCAAAATGATATGTATTTTAAACAAAGTTATCTAACAAATAGTCTGTTAATACGTAGTTGTCTCTCTTGGTATATTTTTTCTGTCTACTGTTCATCTGTTGTCATTACCGTGAAAATGCGGATTTTTGTCATATCTTATCCATTTTACGATCCGCAGTTTGCACAAAAAATGTGCAATGGCGGCCGTAGAAAAATTTACGAAAATGAGTCCGAGAATAAACATTGTTTGACAAAAGATTGTGCATGAATAAGACGCTTTTAATGCATTAAATGGATTAAACATAAACTTAAGCCAATCATGATAACTTTTTAAAGAAGTATTAAACTAAGTATTGATTTTTATGGGGGGGGGGCTAGGATGAAAAATGTTGTCCTGCATTTTTTTTTAGTTTAAATCTCTGTCCTGCCTTTTTATTTTTCACTCTATTCGGTCCTGCCTTTTTTTTTATTAGTTTATCCTGACTTTTTTTACATAAATTTTCATCCTGCCTTTTTTAGCTCACCTGGCCTAAAAGGCCATGTGAGCTTTTCTCATCACTTGGCGTCCGTCGTCGTCGTCGTCTGTCGTCGTTAACAATTTTTCAAACATCTTCTCCTCTGAAACTACTGAATGGATTTGAATGAAACTTAACATGATTGTTCCTTAGTATATCCTGCACAAAATGTGCGCTTCGATTTTTGATCCGTCAAAAAACATGGCCGCCGTTACTTAAAATAGAACATAGGGGTCAAATGCAGTTTTTGGCTTATATCTCAAAAACGGAAGCATTTAGAGCAAATCTGACATGGGGTAAAAATGTTCATTAGGTCAAGATCTATCAGCCCTGAAATTTTCAGATGAATCAAACAAACCATTGTTGGGTTGCTGCCACTTAAGGTAGATAGGGTGTCTTCCTCCATTTTGGATTTTGAAATACTAGAAAACGAGGTCTAATTCTTTGATGAAATGTGCAAATTTTTATAGTTGTAGGTAATTCATGTGTAAGAATTTTCATTATGATATAGAAAATGCCATGTTTGATCATATTTATGATTATATTTTACAACAATAAGAATTCTTTTGTTTGATTCATTTTTTTTCCAACTTTGTCAAATAAGGGGAGGCAACTCAAATGCAAGGGCAGATAATTCAGATAGTGTTACTTTTACAATAGAATGTGTTAGGAATTTACCCATTTTTACACGTAGCAAGAAAACGAGTCCGGTGACGCCATTTTTTCTTTTTCTTATCTGAAAGCATAATATTGGAGCTATCTTCTCATATTTTATCTCAAAATTCTATGGTGTGGTTTGCGTTTTATGGCGGAAAAATGGGTTTTCCATGCATAATCTATACAAAATCTTGACAATTTGGCACAACCTGTAGTGTGAAAATAAGTCCGGTGACCCATTCTTTTTATTAATGTTTTTAAACAAGCAGGATATGAACTACATTTTGGCAAATTATTAAAAGATTCTATGGATTATAATTTAGACACCCCATCTACCTTAATTGGTAATTTTAAGGAAATTTTGCAGTTTTTGGTCATTATCTTGAATATTATTATAGATAAAGATAAACTGTAAACAGCAAAAAAGATCAGCAAAGTAAGATCTACAAATAAGTTAATATGACCAAAATTGTCAATTGACCCCTTAAGGGGTTATTGTCCTTTAATGACAATTTTTCACAATTTGTTCATCATATTTGCTAACTTTAAAAAATCTTCTCCTCTGAAACTACTGAATGGATTTGGTTAAAACTTAGCATGGTTGTTCCTTAGATTATCCTGCACAAAGTGTGTGCTTTGATTTTTGATCCGTCAAAAAACATGGCCGCCGTTACTTAAAATAGAACATAGGGGTCAAATGCAGTTTTTGGCTTATATCTCAAAAACGAAAGCATTAAGAGCAAATCTGACATGGAGTAAAAATGTTCATTAGGTCAATATCTATCAGCCCTGAAATTTTCAGATGAATCAAACATCCAATTGTTGGGTTGCTGCCACTTAATTGGTAATTTTAAGGAAATTTTGCAGTTTTTGGTCATTATCTTGAATATTATTATAGATAAAGATAAACTGTAAACAGCAAAAAAGATCAGCAAAGTAAGATCTACAAATAAGTTAACATGACCAAAATTGTCAATTGACCCCTTAAGGGGTTATTGTCCTTTAATGACAATTTTTTCACAATTTGTTCATCATATTTGCTAACTTTAAAAAATCTTCTCCTCTGAAACTACTGAATGGATTTGGTTAAAACTTAGCATGGTTGTTCCTTAGATTATCCTGCACAAAGTGTGTGCTTTGATTTTTGATCCGTCAAAAAACATGGCCGCCGTTACTTAAAATAGAACATAGGGGTCAAATGCAGTTTTTGGCTTATATCTCAAAAACGAAAGCATTAAGAGCAAATCTGACATGGAGTAAAAATGTTCATTAGGTCAATATCTATCAGCCCTGAAATTTTCAGATGAATCAAACATCCAATTGTTGGGTTGCTGCCACTTAATTGGTAATTTTAAGGAAATTTTGCAGTTTTTGGTCATTATCTTGAATATTATTATAGATAAAGATAAACTGTAAACAGCAAATATGATCAGCAAAGTAAGATCTACAAATAAGTCAATTTGACCAAAATTGTCAATTGACCTCTTTAGGAGTTATTGCCCTTTAAAGACTTTTTTCACAATTTGTTCATCATGTTGACTTACTTTAAAAAATCTTCTCTTATGAAACTGCTGTATCAATTTCAGCCAAACTTAGGCTAAATGAGTTTCAGAGTTTCAGAGTATCTAGTTAATATAAATTTTATATTTCATTTCCTTGTATGTCAAGAAACATAGCTCCTATGGCTAAAATAGAACATAGGAGAAAATGATTTTTTTTTGCTTTTGAAGAAAATAGGACGATTCAAAGAACATTTAAATAAATTGAAAAGCCAAAATAATCATTGATGAGAGATTAAACCAAAAAAATTCAGGTGAGCGATTCAGGCTCTTGAGAGCCTCTTGTTTTTTTGCCAAGTTGCTCATCCTGCCTTTTTTTTTACTCAAAACTCCTGTCCTGCCTATTTTTTCAAATTTCATCCTAGCCCCCCCATAAAAATCAAATGGTAGCTCCCTAAACGACCTTTTAAAAAAAAAAAAAAATCGTTTCAATCTTTGAAATTTCGTAATACAAAACGTAGATTTCGAATTGTTTTGTGATTGCATTTTTCCATGTCGAAATTGGTGATTGCAGACACGTGGTACACTTGTGACGTGGTATTAGTCATGTCACAAGTGTCAGCTTGGGATATTCGCATCCAAACAGTTATCACCCTGAGGGCAATTAACACCTAGCTATTTAATCTCTTAAATGCCTTTAGTATCCAACTTAAAGGGATTACAATTAAAGGTGATATAATTTTTATGATCATAATCGATAATAGATGAAAGTTCAAAATTGAGGACAAGTAAAATAGCATCTTCAAAATAATTATAGCGTCGCGGGAATTATTATAGCATCACGGTGAAAAAATATAGCGTCGCGGTACCGCGACGCTAAAACGGCCTGGGGAGAACACTGAACTTGAGCAATGTATTGCGAATACTGTGGATTAATTTTGTTTGTTGGTATCAATTTTTGTGGATTGCTGAAAACTTACAAATTTCGTGGTTTTGTCAATCTCTGTATACAAATCCTATTGAAATATGTTATTCGTTGAACATTTGAATTTCTGGTACACCTCCACCCACAAAACCCACAAAAAATGGTATCCAACGAATAATAGTGAATGCACAGTAAATAACAATCAAAATTATTAAGAATTTTGGCAAGTGGTTTCTATTATCATATCTATATTGTTTTCTATTACATGTTGAAAAAAATCATATTAATAGTGTGAAAGCCTATAGATTAGAGCATCATATATATCCTACAGTTAATTAGCGCATTTGACTTATAAAGATATGGTTTGTGTGTATGTTTATGGGTGAACATTTTTTTTAATGTATGAAAAAAGCAGTTCAATGCAACTGTCGGATCAATTAAAACACAGATCAGTTTTTTGTATGACCTTCATATATCTTTCAGGATCTGCCATTAGGTTTGATGGACGATATATACCAGTGGTGTCAACAGTTTGGTCAGCGTATTGATGAAACTGACCAGCTGTTAACAAACAATCAGATCTGGAAAACTAGAACTATAGATGTGGGTATTGTCTCATCTGAGGATGCTCTCAATTATGGTTTCAGGTGACTATTACAAAAAATCTAAGAAGTATTTTCTCACAACCATTAAATCTTCATGGTTAAGAATTGTTAGTTGCTATTTAGATAATTGCAACGTATACTTAAGGATCTGGTTTTTGCCCTTCTTAATATGCTGTTTTTTATGGCCCCGCAACGAAGTTGTCGGTGCCATATAGTTTTACCCTATTCCGAAATTCCGAAATTCCTTCATTCCGCAACAAACCATTATACAGAGTTTTTTTCTAAACGCCTTCAGATAGTGGGCTGATTTTTGGTATGTGAGTTAACCAAGATGAGTTACAGATCAAGTTTAAGTTTCGTTCCACTCCGCTAAATTTTGCCGAAATTAAGGGCTTTGGACCTTGATAAATTTCTGAAAATCACATTTGTATGGACCTTTTTTTCTAAATGCTTTCAGATATTGGGCTGATTTTTGGTATGTGAGCTAGCCATGATGAGTTACATATCAAGTTTAAGTTTCGTTCCGCTCTGCTAATTTTTGCCAAAATTAAGGGTTTACAACTGAAAATTGTTGAAAATCACAGTTATATTGACTTTTTTTCTATACCCCTCCAGATTTTGAGCTGATTTTTGATATGTGAGACTACCATCATCATGTTCGTGTCGTCATGTGTTATTAAAATTGCAGATTTTTTAACTTTTTCAGACGGGGCCATTTGTGTCGCTTTGACACATCTAGTTTTATCTAGCACTTAATATAAGTGTTTTATTTAGACTTATTTCCTCATAATTTGCAATCCAACAATTTTCTATATACATGTATATGTGAACCTATGAATTCCTATTTTTCACTTTTTTTGTACATGTTTTGTCATCAGAAGTTGTTTGAAAGCCTGCTTGTCTGTTCCATGCATGGTCGGGTTGTTGTCTCTTTGACACATTCCCAATTTCCATTCTCAATTTTATTTTAACATTAATGTTAAAAAGATATTTTTTAGTACCAACAAAAGACAATAAAATTAACATGAAAAACTTTTTGTTTTTGTTTTTAAGATTAAACTTTGATGACGTCATGAATTTTGAAGATTTATTGCACTAGTGCAATATTAGAATTTATTGCACGCTAACTTTTGGTTACGTTCTGTAGGAAATATTATATTGCTATACAATAAAATTATATATTTAACATTTGAGTCTTTTTTTTCAGTGGTGTCATGTTACGAGGATCAGGTATTGAGTGGGATTTAAGGAAGGTCCAGCCTTATGATGCTTATGATAAAGTAGAATTTGATGTACCTATTGGAAGGAAAGGAGATTGCTGGGACAGGTATGTTTTAAGAAAATAATCTCTACATAAACATGATAAAAGAGCAGCTGATAGGAAAATAATCTCTACATAAAAGAGCAGCTGATAGGAAAATAATCTCTACATAAAAGAGCAGCTCATAAGAAAATAATCTCTACATAAAAGAGCAGCTTGTAAGAAAATAATCTCTACATAAAAGAGCAGCTCATAAGAAAATAATCGCTACATAAAGGAGCAGCTTGGAAGAAAATAATCTCTACATAAAAGAGCAGCTCATAAGAAAATAATCACTACATAAAAGAGCAGCTCATAAGAAAATAATCTCTACATAAAAGAGCAGCTCATTAAAATGTAGTGAGATTTTTTTGTTTGCAGAAAAACATATAATGCCAATCTGAATTATGTACTGAAAAAGATGAAAGATGTTACTTTTGTTTGGTTTTGAAATTAGAAAATAAATAGCTGCCAAGTTGGATAGAAATGGCAAAACATGAAAAAAAGTTTCTGCAGTGTAATGCAAATTTAGAAATTACTGTGTGCATTTATTATTAAATGCGATTTGGTCATTTTAGACTTAAATGCAATTTTAATTATTTTTGCAATATTGAGAAAAATTTTGTTTAATTCATACAAAATATTTCAAAATGTGAGTTTAAATTTTTGTGATTATAACTCTTGCGCATTTTTGGCAAAAATTTCTGAATTTACAGTATGAAATATTAGTTGTAAAGAATATTATTGGTAGAAAGCAAGTTTTGTTCATAAGTTGAACATCTGAAAATCAAATATAAATGCAGTTATATAATTGATAAATAATAGAATATATGTTGCACAACAATTGTATCTCTTTAACTAGGTATTTGATTCGTATGGAAGAGATGAGACAGAGTTTAAGAATTATTCTCCAGTGTTTGAATAAAATGCCAGCTGGAGAAATTAAAGTAGATGATAACAAAGTTTCTCCTCCAAACAGAGCTGAAATGAAGGTAATTAGGTCAAAATTAGTTATTGGAAGGGTGCATATTTTAGTGCTAGTATGATGTTCTGGCTTTTTAGCTCACCTGGCCCGAAGGGCCAAGTGAGCTTTTCCCATCACTTTGCGTCCGTCGTCCGGCATCGTTAACTTTTACAAAAATCTTCTCCTCTGAAACTACTGGGCCAAATTAAACCAAACTTGGCCACAATCATCATTGGGGTATCTAGTTTAAAAAATATGTCCAGTGACCCGGCCAACAAACCAAGATGGCCACCATGGCTAAAAATAGAACATAGGGGTAAAATGCAGTTTTTGGCTTATACCTCAAAAACCAAAGCATTTAGAGCAAATCTAAAATGGGTAAAATTGTTTATCAGGTCAAGATCTATCTGCCCTGAAATTTTCAGATGAATCGGACAACCCGTTGTTGGGTTGCTGCCCCTAAATTGGTAATTTTAAGGAAATTTTACTGTTGTTGGTTATTATCTTGAATATTATTATAGATAGAGATAAACTGTAAACAGCAATAATGTTCAGCAAAGTAAGATTTACAAATAAGTCAACATGACTGAAATGGTCAGTTGACCCCTTTAGGAGTTATTGCCCTTTATAGTAAATTTTTAACCTTTTTTCATAAATCTTAGTAATCTGTTACAAAAATCTTCTCCTCTGAAACAACTGGGCCAAATTTAACCAAACTTGGCCACAATCATCTTTGGGGTATCTAGTTTAAATAATGGGTCTGGTGACCCGCTATCCAACCAAGATGGCCCCCACGGCTAAAAATAGAACATAGGGGTAAAATGCAGTTTTTGGCCTATAACTTAAAAAAACAAGGCATTTAGAGCAAATCTGACATGTGGTAAAATTGTTTATCAGGTCAAGATCTATCTGCCCTGAAATTTTCAGATGAATCGGACAACCCGTTGTTGGGTTGCTGCCCTTAAATTGGTAATTTTAAGGAAATTTTACTGTTTTGGGTTATTATCTTGAATATTATTATAGATAGAGATAAACTTTAAACAGCAATAATGTTCAGCAAAGTTAGATTTACAAATAAGTCAACATGACCGAAATGATCAGTTGACCCCTTTAGGAGTTATTGCCCTTTATAGTCAATTTTTAACCATTTTTTCGTAAATCTTAGTAATCTTTTACAAAAATTTTCTCCTCTGAAACTACTGGGCCAAATTTAACCAAACTTGGCCACAATCATCTTTGGGGTATCTAGTTTAAAAAATGTGTCCGGTGACCCGGGCATCCAACCAAGATGGCCGCCATGGCTAAAAATAGAACATAGGGGTAAAATGCAGTTTTTGGCTTATAACTCAAAAACCAAATCATTTAGAGCAAATCTGGTAGGGTAAAATTGTTTATCAGGTCAAGATCTATCTGCCCTGAAATTTTCAGATGAATCAGACAACCCGTTGTTGGGTTGCTGCCCCTAAATTGGTAATTTTAAGGAAATTTTACTGTTTTTGGTTATTATCTTGAATATTATTATAGATAGAGATAAACTGTTAACAGCAATAATGTTCAGCAAAGTTAGATTTGCAAATAAGTCAACATGACCGAAATGGTCAGTTGACCCCTTTAGGAGTTATTGCCCTTTATAGTCAATTTTTAACCATTTTTCGTAAATCTTAGTAATCTTTTACAAAAATCTTCTCCTCTGAAACTACTGGGCCAAATTAATCTAAACTTGGCCACAATCATCTTTGGGGTATCTAGTTTAAAAATAGGGGTAAAATGTAGTTTTTTGCTTATAACTCAAAAACCAAAGCATTTAGAGCAAATCTGACATTGGGTAAAATTGTTTATCATGTCAAAATCGATCTGCCCTGAAATTTTCAGATGAATCGAACAACCCGTTGTTAGGTTGCTGCCCCTAAATTGGTAATTTTAAGGAAATTTTACTGTTTTGGATTATTGTCTTGAATATTATTATAGATAGAGATAAACTTTAAACAGCAATAATGTACAGCAAAGTAAGATTTACAAATCAGTCAGCATGACTAAATGGTCAATTGACAGTCAACATGACTAAATGGTCAATTGACCCCTAAGGAGTTATTGTCCTTTATAGTCAATTTTGAACAATTTTTATAAAATTTGTAAATTTTTACTAACATTTTCCACTGAAACTACTTGGCCAAGTTCATTATAGATAGATATAACTGTAAGCAGCAAGAATGTTCAGTAAAGTAAGACGTACAAACACATCACCATCACCAAAACACAATTTTGTCATAAATCCATCTGCTTCCTTTGTTTAATATTCACATAGACCAAGGTGAGCGACACTGGCTCATTAGAGCCTCTAGTTTTTCAAGAATTATGCCCCATTTTATGCTGAATATAGACAATATTTGGTTTCTGGACAAGAACTTGAGTAGGCCTATACCTATCAACTGGAATTTGGAAAACCATACAAAACAGATATAATTTGACTGATTTCACTTTGTCTTTAAAAGTGGGGGTATCTGTGTTCCATAGACACATACCGTTTTCATAGTTTTGACCTCATGACTTCTTTCACAATACATTCTACACATTTCTTTCTTTTCAGAATTCTATGGAAGCATTGATTCACCACTTTAAACTGTTTACAGAAGGTTATAATGTCCCACCAGGATCAACATATACAGCTATAGAGGCACCAAAGGTAAACCATCATGATGGAAACTTCAGTATGCAAAGTTTTTCTATTTTTCTCTAGAACATAGCTTGCAGTTGTATGAATATCCTGGCTGAGCTATTGAAATTACTTGCCATCATAAACTTTGAAAAAAATATTTTCCATTGAAATCACTTCACCAATTTCAATTTGAACTTGAATTGAATGATGCTAAAGGTATGTACTACAAACTTTATGTCTTTTGTTTCTGCACCTCAACCAACTTGGCCAACATACATGCCATATATAAAAATAGAACTTAAGTGTAAAATGCAAGTTAAAATGTATTGTCTAATTAATATCTTGAAAACCATGTTATAGATTTTTTTTTGATATACTAGAATGTTTTTTTTATCCACCAAAATTATCCAACAATTCCTTAAACGAGTGATTGCCCTTGAATAATATTTTTTTTACTTAAGTTTAATGTTCTGCTTAAGAGGGTAAAAATGTGACTTATCTTTGCAGTTTGCCATGGTATATGAGTAGAAGGTGGTTAAATATTTGATGTATTTGCTATTTGTAGGGTGAATTTGGTGTGTATCTGGTATCCGATGGAACCAACAAACCTTACAGATGTAAAATTAAAGCTCCAGGATTTGCTCATTTGGTAAGTACTTAAAAAAAAATAGATACATGTATGTGATTAGTATGCTATTCAGTGGCAGATCCAGAACTTTTTTGTAAGGGAAAAAGGGTGGGCGGGTGGGTGGCTCCAGTCAGGCTTCAGTGATTTCCAACCAAATTTTTTCCACAAAAGGGGGGGGGGGGGCTATGCTATTGATTTACTAAGATGAGCAACATTACAAGTGCCAAATGTGGAGTAGGATCTGCTCACCCTTCTGGAGAACCTGAGATCACCCCTTGTTTTTGGTGGGGTTGGTGTTGCTGAGTCTTTGGTGGGGTTGGTGTTGCTGAGTTTTTGGTGGGGTTGGTGTTGCTGAGTCTTTGGTGGGGTTGGTGTTGCTGAGTTTTTGGTGGGGTTGGTGTTGCTGAGTCTTTGGTGGGGTTGGTGTTGCTGAGTCTTTGGTGGGGTTGGTGTTGCTGAGTCTTTGGTGGGGTTGGTGTTGCTGAGTCTTTGGTTTTTCTTTTGTTATATTTTTAAAACTGCTGTTTGTATTTTGATTTTATTTTTCATGGCATTTGTATGTTTTGTTTCTACTAATGAGTTTGAATATCCTGTTGGTATCTTTTGCCTCTCCTTTATATATTGTTGTTTTTTCCCCGGTGGCCGTGTGGTCTAAGTAGTTACTACTGTAATCACTAGCCTGTCAACACTGAGGTTGTGAGTTCAAACCCGCTCGTGCAGGTGCACTTGACTCCAATCTTTATTATTTAGGATTGTCAGTTTTCCTATCGAAGGTTGGTGGTTTTCTCCGGGCACTACGGCTTCCTCAACCAATAAAAACTGGCTGCCATGAAAATGCCTAAATGCAGTACTTAAAAGTGGCGTTAAAACATCAAAAAATCTAATCCAAAATTTCATGGATTACATTGTTGAATCCATTTGATATTTAGATGCAATTCAATTCATCTTGTGTCTCCTATTTAAATATAACTTGTAACAGCGACCTGAAAAAAATGATTGCAGATAAATTTATCTATTCCTTTCAAAATCACGGTAAAATATACAATTCTTTTGACACAATTAGAGCAAGGGTTAATACCCTTTTATCATTTCTCAAATTCCTTCACAAATTCCACTTGCAATGATAACCACTAGACTTAAGAAAACTTTGTTTTTTTAAGTTAAATTTCTATTAGCTTTAAGGATGTACTTAGGTGAGGTTTTTGGAATAAGTGTCAAATGTTCGGACTCCTCTGTGTTTTTCATACGATACAATGTAAAATAATTTGCCCCAATACACCTATTTATCTTTTAACATAAGACTTTATAGCTCATAAAAGGTCATTTAACGAAATTTAATCAGATTCTTGATTTTCTTTCGTTTGATTTGAGACCCAAATAATACCAATGCAAAATTAAGGTAAAAGTCCAAGTCATCCTTTTCCCGCCATATTTTATAAATCAAATATCTCGAAAAGGAGCTTTTTGACCTATCAATATTTTTAGCTTAGTTTGATCCTCTCCAATACTCTTCCAGTTTAAAGTATCAATTTTGAATTCTTGATTTATTTAAGTTTACCTTTAGATCACCTAAGTACATCCTTAATTTGCTTGAGTTGTCACACTGATATAGTTAGGATCTGGAATTAGACTTTATTGTACAGCATGTTTCAATATGATTAGTCAAATAGGAAAATTATTTACCTCTTCAAAATGGCGACCAATGGAAATAAATAAAACTCAAATGACATCCTATCAAAACTTGTATTTAGCAGATGCTTTCTTGTTAAAAGATGTCGTGTCACTGGGATGTAATCTTTTAAAATTATGGATGGAAAAAAAGTTCAATACAATTTTGTCACATTACCAATATTTTCAATGTCCTGAGTGCTGACCAGGGTTTATTTTCTCCTGTGTTGTTGGGAAATGTGGTCTGACATTGCAATTATTTGTTTTCATTACCAATAACTTAATGATTTTTCCTTCCATTCCCTAAAAGGAATGTCTGAATTTTCTCTCTTGTAAACAAATTGTTATTCTAGATTTAGTACATGTTTTTGTTACACATTTTAGGCTGGTCTGGACCATATATCAAAAAGACATATGTTGGCTGATATTGTGGCTATTATTGGTAAGATTTTTGAAAACATTATTTAAGAATGTCATATGTAATTTATAGAGCTTAAAGTTCACAGAATTTTACGATCAGAGGACAAATTCTATCATGGAAGAAACATTTGATCTCATTGACTATGGGAAAGTCTACACAACATGCACAAGCTCATAATTTGTCATATTGAGTAGAGCTCAAGTGATATTAGATAATAAAATCAAAATTTGATAGATATATGGAATTTAAAGTTGATGAAATGAGCTTATTTTAAGTTGTTTTAAGTTCTATTTTAAATGATTGAAAACTATCCCAAGAAATTTAGATAAAAAAAAAATTATAAAATATTTTCAGTTAATGTGTTATTTCCCTTTATTTTCAGGAACACTGGACATTGTATTTGGAGAGGTAGACAGATAACTTTTTAGATACTAAGTCAGTGACATTTTTTGAAGACATTATTAAGATATGTTGTAAATAAAATATTTATGATTTATGTGTTTTCTTTAATATAAAATAATTGAATTTGAGTGTTCCTGATGAAAGTAAATTGAGAAAAGGGGATGCATGACATTTATAACATTGTTTTCATTTATGAAAGCTCTGATGACACATTTCTATCATCTGTTATTCATCAATAATTTAATTTTGGATGTAATGCATCTTCTGATTGGCTGACGTTGGTTTGTTTATCAGCTCATAGACATAATTCAGTCATGTGACCGTGACGTCATCAACGTTTTTTCATGGTTTACTCAGATTATAAATGGAATTTAGAATTAAATTATAAGAAATAAATGTAATATTTTTTTTGTCTATTCGAAATAACATAAAAAAATGTGGTGTACACTTAATGATTACCAGCTTGAAGAGAGACCAAAGATACCAAAGTGTCTTCAAACTCATAAGAAAATAAAAACCTGACAAGTCATGGCAAAACACTATACCGGTAAACGATCAAAAGACAGTCAACATTATACAAAACTCAACATCTAAACCAAAGACTTGGCATTATCCCAGATGATTCTTAAGGGTAAGTAGATCCTGTTCAATTTATGGCACCCATTATGTTGCTCATGTAATTACAAACCCAGCAATAAGAATAAAACAGTAGATGACATTTGAGGAACAGAGGACAATCATGATTACAGGAATGACAATTGGAACATATCCGTCTTCAATTGTGAAACTCGTCAACCAACTCATGATGTCTGTAAATTTTCAAATGGATGATTTTAACTTGACCACTTGAAATCTTGGTTTATGAGTTACCTAGTGAGCAGCAACTCTATCTTAAACAACATCTGTGCTGATATCTCATGGGTCAGTCTTAAGGATGTTCGCTTATGGAACGCCACAGCTGTCTTATGTGGAAGTCTGATATTACGTTATGTTGTTCTATTATTACTTAATGATAGTTTGTCTTAACATAATATGGTTTTGACATTACATAATGATGTTTTGATATAACTCAATATGGAATAGTCATTACATAATGATATTTTGATATTACATGATATGGTTTCGTAATGTATTGATATAGTTTTGTCATTACTTGATGTGGTTCTGTCATTACTCGATGTGGTTCTGTCATTACTCGATGTGGTTTCACCATTATTTAATGTGGTTATGTCATTAGGCAATGTGGTTTTAACATTACTTGATGTGTATGTGACATAACATAATGTAGTTGTACATGATGTGGTTTTGTTATAGGCGAAGTCAAAATAAATGGTTCCTTGCATATATAGCAATATTTATCAACCATGCCGATAATTTGATTGGATAATTTGATTCCAAATGATGTGGCTTGATGTGTAGAATATTCCTGCAAAATTTCTTTGGAAAATCTCAAGTATTAAAAAAATTATGTTCAAAAAAAGATGCCAAAATTGTCAGGAGTGCAACACTTTTTTGTGACATTTTGAAAAAAAATCTTTTTTTTCAAGACACAGCAAATTGTTTTATGGAGTGATATGCCATAAATTCTTATTTCTTTGAAATTTGTTATATCTTAGTAATGATTTTACCTCAAAATAAAGCTTTTCCATTGAACCGTTTTGATACAGATGTGTTTTGAAAAAAAGTTGTGCCATGTCAGGAGTGCAACACAAAAATTAGCATTACTGAGGAATAGAATGAAGTTTGCCCAAATGACTCACACCTAAACATAAACAAAAGTCAATACTGTAAAACAAATATGTCCTTTCTAGAATAAATAGTTTATTTACCTGATTATTGATATAAATAATGTGTGAGAGTCAAGTAAATAAGGCCTCCCTATGAGTGTCAGGAGTGCAACTTTGAAGTTTAAGGACTCACACTTAAAAAATACAAAAACAAATATATGGTTCTGTTTTATTTTTCAAAAGATACTATACTAGATACAAGATTGCACCCAAAGAGTAGTCTGATAGACCAGGAACTTTTCTTTTAGAACCATTTCTTTGATGTCAGGAGTGCAACACTTTTAAAATGACATTTTCTTGGACTTACATTTTAAGATAATCTCACCTCCTAGTGACTTATTTGCATCTAAACATGTTTTCTAACTATTTAGGTTACATGTATGAGGTATAATCAATTCTTAAAGGTAGGTTTCAAAGCAGGACTTAGATGCAAGAATTGTTTTTGTCACAGGCAAACATATTTTAATGCTAAATATTCATACAATTTTCAAATTATGGAAGGTAATTGTCTTAAACTTTGTCATGTGATTAGGAAATAACCATATTTCATTTTACAAGTTTTAGAATGGTTTCATGTAACACTTATTAAATTATTATAATTGTTATAAAAAAACTATTAATTGTGTTGCACTCCTGACATGGATTTACCATAACAAACCATTTATCACATTTAATTTGAGTTCAATTTTAAGACCCAACCTTTCAATGAATGAAAGATGGGAAAGATGGTTGTGAAACTAAGCTTTAGAGCAATATCAGACAGGCTAAGTGCATACAAAGTCAACAACAACTTCAACTTTGAGGAGTAGAAAATTGAGAAAAACAATGAAATAAGATCCTAATCTGAAGGACAATCTAGACAAATATAAACAAAGAAAGAATAAAGAAAACAAAACAATGTAAGACTTAATTCAAAATACTTTGACCAGAATTAAAACACATATGGGAAAAGGAAAACAAAACAGAGAAAGTGGCAACAAAAGAGAAGAAGAAAATTGACACACGCTGAAAAAGTTGCAAACCAGCAGAAAATTGTCCAGTCATGTAGCAAAAGTACAGATGCACTAACAATACCTAGAGAAATCAGAAAGAGAAGTTAAAGAAAAAGACATTATCTGCCTGACCGTTCCAAATCTTGTGGTAAAACAATTGAGCACATCATATCCACAGCTACACCAAGGTGGTTGTCAGAGTTAATGAGAACTGATGGCAGCTGTGTACCAGAAATTGATGAGTCTTAAATATGTTAAGTATAAACAAAGATGAGGAACCCCATAAAGATCTGAAAAATGTTGAAAAGAAAATGACATTTTCAAAGAGTTCCTTAGTTCTAAGTCTAAGTTTTTTAGGTAGCCTCTATTCTTTTTGAAAATTCCAGTTTCTTTCAATTTTCCAGATCTATTAATGTCTATCAACTTTTTTTCCACTTCAGCACCCATAAATTTCTAGCACACTTCCACCAGTACTGATTAGTTCTTACAACTACCTTGGTTTAGCTGTGGATATGATGTATTCAATTGTTTTAGGGTAATATTTGGGTTTATCAGGACGAATAAGTCTTCTCTTTCTGATTTCTCTCGATGGTGTATCTGTACATAAATTTCGTAATGATGATTTGTCAATTCTTTATATGGCTTTAATATTACGTAATAATGTTTCAATATTTGACGATTTTACACTAAATGATGTGTTTGTTTCAGTATTTGATGTGGTTATCCCATTACTACTACGAGGTAAAACCACGTGACAATTTTAGAAAAAAATATATTCTATTTTTAAACTGATCTCCATATGTCGTTTATGTAATGCGCTTTGGATGAATACCGCTATACATTAAGTTAAAGTTCAAATTAAAGTTCAAGTTGTTGTTCATAGTTATTTTGGTTTTGGTTTACCTTAATTCGGACATGAGTGCTATATCCCTAAACCACTTGCTATTTTTTTCTTAGTTCTGAAATGGAAGCAGTGTTATTATAAGTTCGTAAATGATTCCAAGGAACACTGCTTTATCTTTCTCTTGAAGAATAATTCCAGTACTCAATGCCAAAAAAAAACCAAAATTATTTATAAATAAAAAATATGTGTTATGATTGCTTACTATGTGATATGAGATTTGCTCATTCTTAAAGACTATACAGTCACACATATACACTAACTTCTACGTCATTTAGTATGTGGTTGAGAGTTGTTTCATTGGCTATCAAACCACATTTTTTCATTTCTATATAAGTTTGTTGTTTTGCATTGAATATTACCGAATTAAACTATTTTGACATGATAAATTTGTAAACCTCCATTAACTATTCTTCAAGACCAAGATAAAGCAGTGTTTCTTGGAATAATTTACCAACTTATTATAATACAGCTTCCATTTGAGAACTAAGGAAAAACCGGCAAGTGGTTTTGGGATATCCCCCTTATATTCGAATTATTGTAAATGTTTGAGTAATTTTTTCTTAATTTTGTCTTTAGATCACCTTCCCCTTTTAAACAAAATAACTAGAACAACAACTGGAAATTTAATAATAACCATATCAAGTAGTTATAAAACTTTATCAAGTCAATATACGAAACCATATCATGTAATATCCAAATGTCGTTATGTAATGACTATTCCATATTGAGTCATATCAAAACATCATAACGTAATGTCAAAACCATATTATGTTAAGACAAACTATCATTAAGTAATAACAGAACAACATAAAGGAATATCAGAGTTCCACATAAGACAGCTGTGGCGTTCCATATTCGCTTGTCATGTTTTGGAATTTTTGTCAGATTTTGGGAATCTTCAGGTTTTATCCATTCGAATGCCTTAAAAAGTTTGACCATTGACCCTATTTTCTTTTTATAAATCTTTTATATGTATAATTATAAGCCATCTGTAAAAATCTTACAAAATCTTTGTAAGTTTTTAATAGCTTTTGAGAACTTTAACTTGTCAATGATAAAGCTATAAAAAATCAAGAGAGAACGTTTTCCCGACAAAATTTCAATGGCTAATATCTCGAAAACAAGCAAATTGACCTATATATTTTTTTATATTCTTTTGGTTCCTTTATAAATCCCCTATCAATATTTTCTTATTATGAAAAGCTTGTTATTTGGAAGCGTAGGATGGAACTTCCTTAACCTTAAAATGTAAGTGTAATTCTAGAATGTTTACCGGCAAACTAGCCCCGAAATGACAAATGTAAAACGATTCAAATTGGAAAACGAACGGCCTCATCTATGAATAAAAAGTTAATGAAAAACAAATATGTAACGCACAAACAAACGACAACCACTGTTAGTTTGACTTGTGTTTTTTGGTTTGTAGCAGATCTGCCCATAATAGTGGGGCGGATTAGTACCGAAATTTGACAAAATCATGCAAATTGTGATACAAGCAAGGGATTTGGCATAGACGTTCATTAGGTAGTACTTTATCATATTAGAGGGGTAGCCAACATGTTTTCGATTTTTTTCACGGCGGCCATCTTGAATTCAAAATTGACATCATTTTGCTCAATCTTTGACATTGAAAAACTGTCCTAACCATTATAAACGCTATATATGTCATGAAAACTATTTAAAATACAATAAAATGATATGAAAATATGTCAAACAGACAACAATTGTAAAAAAAAAAGCACCACTTCCGGTTTTGGACGAAAAAGTTCGTACACTCAAGTGAAATAATAGTGGTATAGATATATGATAAAAATTTCCGTTTGGTCTATCGATAAATATGTTAGACATGTGGAGGATTGATCAGTGTAATATTCTACGATATTTTCCAATGTATTCTGTTTAGTTTTAACAACTACATGAACACAAAGTTGTACAGGTCAAGCCAGCTTTGTAACACTTACATCTACCAGAACAAGTTTTTTTGCAGCCACATTTGTGTAACTCCTGACAAGATGCAGCAATTGCTGCTAATTGTGTCCAATGAGGAATCCACATTCCATCTGCGTTCTCCTTAACCCATCCCCAATCACCAGGACTAGGTAGATGTTGATCATGTATGACTGCCTGTCCCCATACATGGCCACCTTGGTATGTAGCTCGTTTGGTATGTTCAAGCAGTGCAGCTTTAGTTGGTGGAATGGTGTCATACTGTCTTTGTTTGCGTGCAAACAGTTCAAGTCTGGATTCGTTGATGTCAAATGTTGTTGTAGTCCTATCGTACATAACCACAACAAATGCCTCTATCAACTCCATATCAGCGTCACTGACCAATTCAGGTTTCTTACTTAATCTTTCGAAAACCTCGGTTACATCATCAAATATTTCCCACGTCTGCCATGCCGATTTCTTCCCCTTTCCACGAAAAGCGGAGACCGTGTCACATCCAGTAAAAGCATGAAAAAATGGCAAAGCTTCTGATTTAGGACCAAGGGCATGATTAATTTCGTGAATCGGAAGCCATCTCAGGTCTTTTCCTTTTCCAAAGGCAACCCAAAGTTTTTCTATTTGTAGTGTTTTGAAAATAGACACCGCCAAAACCACTACATCAGTGTCTGAGCTGATTATCAGTGATGACTTACATCCTTTTTCAGCTGCACTTTTGATATGAACAAATATCCTTGTGTCTGCTTCCTCGTGATTACACGGACTCAGATCATCATGGTCATCATTAGAATTTGTCATAACAATTTCGCCTTTAGTCACAAAAATAATTTTGTCAGATTGAATCGAACAAATTTTGTCGGCAAGGAAATAAAACAATTCCGTTTTGTTTTCGTCCACTCGAAGGAAGCTTGACCAAGCTTTCGGAGTCTTACTGGTGCCGACAACTTTCCTCCTGGATCCAGCACCCCTCGCTTTACGTGTTTGTGCTTTAAGACTGTTTTCTATGTAAATATCATAGATAACATCTACTCTGGCATGTTTTGAAGCAAGGTGGATAATGTACGGCAAAATCACATCTTTTGCGTATTCATCAAACGTGTATGTTCCACGCGGTGGTCTTGAATTGACCATAGCCGCACCATCAACAACTACCATGTCTGTTACAGGTTCTTCTCTTGGTAAATTTCCTTTAGCTTCTAGGATTTCCATTAGCTGTGATTTGACGCCAATATTGATTTTTCCACTTTGAGACAAAGATGGCGGAAATTTCTGATTTTCGTGGCTGAAAAACTCTTCCAAATCACATTGTCTGCTTTGACAGGATATGAAAAGCCTTGAAAACAAACTGCAGTCTTCTCGGGCGAGGTCAAGTTTGCTTTTTGTTTCACAAGAACTTTTCTTTGATTGGCGACTGAACAACAGAAACTTATTTTTCTTAATAGGCTCATAGATGCTTGCCGTGTTCTGCATTCGGTTTCTGAAGTCAGCGTACTGATTGCATCCAGTTTGTTTAATTTGTGACAGTTTCCCTGTGCCTGCTTGTACAATATCTTTACTGTCTATCCTGTAAATATCTTCAGAATCCTCAAGAAATGGATTTCCATAATCATTCATGACAGTCTTAAGACTTCTCACTTTGTCAATGAAATCTTTTTGCATAGACATAGAATTGTCATGATGTCTATCATCTGTGTTCTTTCTTCTAGACGAATATTCCTCGAACTGGCTTATCAGTCTACTGATTTCTGGCCCGGCCACCATCCACCGTCTCAAAGCGGCGGGATCCTCGGTCAGCCCTACAGCACCACCATCACCTTTAACAATAGCGTTGTTCTGTTCATGAGCCTGGTCTATCGCCATGTTTGAGAAAACACGAATTGATTTTTTAACAGCGAAATGCCCTTTTATAAATTCTCTGTATATGTCTGGGGTTTTTGTTTCTAATGATGCCATATCGCGAAGATGAATAGGGAGCCATCTAGCATAGTTGATATGATCAAGTCCAAAAAAGTATGGAATCAAGGAAGACAACGTTTGTTTATAAAGCTCAAAATCCGCTTCTCGTAATGATCGAATGTACGAAAAAACCAACAGCTGAAATTCAAGAACCGAATACCAAAACTCAAAATGGGGTCTACCTTCTTTTCTTTCTTCACACCATTGTATAAAATTGTCAAATTCTATTGATTCATTAGGATCTTCGTTAATAGAAGATTCATAAGCAGACATAAGTAAATCAAACAATACACATGCGGTAACTTGATGTGTTAGTCTAGTTTTAGGAGTATTAGAACTTGACAAGAACGATTCTGCAGTCCCAGAGGATGCAACATCTGCTTCTGATAAAGCCTCTATCCAACCACTATCTCGCAATAGATCACCCAAAACCTTAAAACATGCCATCTCAATATGTAATCCACCGAACATAACAACGAATCTGTTTTCACCGTATTCATTTGGCCATTCCCATTGAATTTGCTTTGCCAAAACAAATAGCGGTTGGTCTGCTGTAATCACTGGAGTTTTGCCAGGATTCAA
This sequence comes from Mytilus edulis, assembly GCA_019925275.1. NCBI lineage: Eukaryota > Metazoa > Mollusca > Bivalvia > Mytilida > Mytilidae > Mytilus > Mytilus edulis. The sequence goes on from CM034352.1 coordinate 71,826,346, forward strand.
AAACGACACAACATCCCTGACCTTATCCATCGAATGTTTTATGGTAGCAACTGAGTGAGCTTGTTCTTGAAATAATGGCATTAAGCAGCTTAGACTCACTTCAACAGTTGGTCCACGTCTCTCTGAGGAATGAAATGATGACCATGAAATATTTTCGGACGTAAGATCTTCACCTGTTAATCTCACCGTATTTAACCACTCATACTCATTTTGCAAACTCATGATCAGATAATCGTGGTTAAGTATATTAGTAATATCGTCAGGCAAAATGAGAGGTTCTGGTTTTGTTTTAAGATATGCCGGTTTCATATTCATATAAGCAGCAGGAAGTTCAGGTACCTTTTTAGATTTTGGTTTATGTGTAGGTAATATTAACTCATCCCTTCTAACGCCGATATTATCTTTCATTGGATGTTGAAAAATAGAGATTCCGGTCCCATGAAATGATGATTTTGATGTTGTTGAGCTTGGATTGTGATCTATGTTGTCGACTGCAGCTGTGGTAAACACTTTGCCCTTTAATAAAGGCGGGCATACCACACCTTCATTCAAATAACGTTCAACAACAGCCTCACCTAAATGCGTTGATATTTCTAGTACCCGATCGTAAGAGATACATAACCCATGTTGAAATAATGTGTCTATTAGCTGTCTTTTCCTGGTTTTTGCAAAGAGTAACAGTCCAAGATACACACAAAATGGTGTCTCACGATCAGCTGAATGTCTTTGTTGTACTGTAACCTTTTGGCTGTTTGGGTGATAATTAAACATTAAAAGTTGGGCCAAGGCTAAGTCAGACTTTGTAGAAACGTTGTCTAACTGTGATCTGATATCAGGTCCATGTTCTATCATTTTCACCAACTGTAACAATGGAGGTGGTATGCTATCATCGATATCTTCAGAGACCAATGATCCAGAAAAAGTTGTCTTCGTTGTAGCTAATTGACAGCGAATCATTTCGGCCGTCTTTGCCATATGCATGGTGTCATTATAATCACAAGCAAAGGCTATAGCTGGTCCTATATCTTTTTCAAACATCAAAAGTACATCTCTGCCCTTTGTGTGTGCTTCTAATTCTGGCATCTTTTGCAATAGTTTGTCCTTGAGTCGAGTAGAATGTACCTGTTCAGAAGAAGAACCAAGCTGTGCCAATCTTTCCTCGTACAGGTTTGCCAGGTCTGCTAATCGAATTTTGTTTTAAGATATGCCGGTTTCATATTCATATAAGCAGCAGGAAGTTCAGGTACCTTTTTAGATTTTGGTTTATGTGTAGGTAATATTAACTCATCCCTTCTAACGCCGATATTATCTTTCATTGGATGTTGAAAAATAGAGATTCCGGTCCCATGAAATGATGATTTTGATGTTGTTGAGCTTGGATTGTGATCTATGTTGTCGACTGCAGCTGTGGTAAACACTTTGCCCTTTAATAAAGGAGGGCATACCACACCTTCATTCAAATAACGTTCAACAACAGCCTCACCTAAATGCGTTGATATTTCTAGTACCCGATCGTAAGAGATACATAACCCATGTTGAAATAATGTGTCTATTAGCTGTCTTTTCCTGGTTTTTGCAAAGAGTAACAGTCCAAGATACACACAAAATGGTGTCTCACGATCAGCTGAATGTCTTTGTTGTACTGTAACCTTTTGGCTGTTTGGGTGATAATTAAACATTAAAAGTTGGGCCAAGGCTAAGTCAGACTTTGTAGAAACGTTGTCTAACTGTGATTTGATATCAGGTCCATGTTCTATCATTTTCACCAACTGTAACAATGGAGGTGGTATGCTATCATCGATATCTTCAGAGACCAATGATCCAGAAAAAGTTGTCTTCCTTGTAGCTAATTGACAGCGAATCATTTCGGCCGTCTTTGCCATATGCATGGTGTCATTATAATCACAAGCAAAGGCTATAGCTGGTCCTATATCTTTTTCAAACATCAAAAGTACATCTCTGCCCTTTGTGTGTGCTTCTAATTCTGGCATCTTTTGCAATAGTTTGTCCTTGAGTCGAGTAGAATGTACCTGTTCAGAAGAAGAACCAAGCTGTGCCAATCTTTCCTCGTACAGGTTTGCCAGGTCTGCTAATCGAAACACAACCGACTCTTCAGAGTTTCTTTGAGTTTCAAAAATGTATGTGACCAGCTCAGCTAATGCAGTTTCTTTCATTATAGTTTCCTCCTGTGTGCAACTGCTTTCGATCTCTGTTTGTCTCTTCTTTGATCTCTCTCTATTATATACAGCTGCGAGACAAGACGGGTGATACTTCATCTCTTGTGCTATAACATCACCACTACTCAGCTTTGCCAACAGTTGTTTATCCTAAAGAGCTGTTGCACAATCCACTAGTCGTTGGTTTAGTTTCATTGTCATTGCCTCTCTTAAGACAGATAAAGGTGACACTTTATCACAAATGAAACATTTATGCACATTTTCAACTGGATTTTGTTGTTGATCTTTAGAACGAGGAGTACACCTAAAAAGTTTAGGAGACGTACAATCACTAGAACTTCCAGATGGTATCGGTGACATATTGCGTTTCTGGGCTCTCTCAAGTTTAGTGTTATTGAACTTTATCCTACACAAATTATGGTACTTGGCATTTTCTTTTTTCATTGTGCTTTCAATACCCTCTCCGTGGTTTAATCGCCGAATATCAAGAGGGATAGGGAGGGCATTTAATTCATGAAAGAGAGGAATATTTTTGCCTAACATTGTATATCCTTCGTCTGACGATTTTAGTAGGTCTGTTGTGACCTCCTGGCACAAACAACATTTAGTCCAATCAGTTTCCCAACTATCTGCTGAAGAAGCTGATAAGCGAACTCTTTTCGCCATTTCAAAGACTTAGTAACTATTATGTTAACAAAAGTAATCAACAATGAACTTATAGAACTATAACGCAAATATTATCTGAGCAATAAATAAACGCAACAGCAAACAAGAACCGAGTGAAACTAATCAACATTTAGAGAAGTGCACGAGGAGGGTGTGTCTGAAAAAAAATACGCTTCATAGAGAAACCTCACAGGTAAAATTCTAGAAATTGTATAAAATTCAAGATTACATTTCTAACTATGTTATTTTATGTATTAACAACATTATCATTATAGAATTGTGTTTATAATAAGGACAGAACTCCTTCAAATCAGTATCCGATCAGAATTGCAAAAAAAAACTCCGTAACTAAAAATATGAACTTCGGATAGACAAGTACCGAGCCACGTCTTATAACAATGAGAACACACACTCTCAAAAAAGGTTTACTAGAATAAAATTGCGCCCTCTATTGGCCTATAACCTATCGAACCGAATGTAGCAATCGAAGATTAGTCAAAGATTTGTGGAATATAACAACTGACATTTTTCTGGTTATAAAACAGTCACATTCGGGATATTCATAAAACCAGAAGTGGGTTATCGACCGATAATTTACCGAAAGTGATACCTTATCTTATAAAACAATGATTTACTCCATTTTGAAACATTTTGGATACAATACAACTAAAACTGACCATAAATATAATGTCTTTTCGCTGTGAAGACGTCATTTCAAAAATACAAGATGGCCGCCATGATCGGATGATTTTTTTTCGTGGCTACCCCCCTAATATGATTACAAACACCTAAAGGCATGTGTTTACAAAGTTTCATGCTTGTATCACCATTTGCATGATTTGTGTGGTAAGCTGCCTAACTATAACAAGTGATGCATCTATAAATGGAGTTTACTTGATGCAGTGAATATATGTATGTACTTCGAGATTCCGCCAGTTTAGACGCACCCCTTGACTGACTGCAAGGATACAGCGGATCCATGTACACTCCCTAAGGATAAATGAAGATGTGTCCTTTACAATATTATCCCACCACCAGAACAATCCCCACCCAACACCGCCCAAGGGAGCGTGAAGGACATCGGGAAGTATGTTATTATGGTGGAGGAAGCCGAAGTACTCGGAGAAAACCACCGGGTCACTCGGTGGAAACAGACAAACCAGAGAGATATCAGAAGATTGATCTCCAGGTCAAAGTAGGGGACAACTTTGACCAACCGAGGCCCCCGAAGTACCCATTCTAGTTTAAACTCCGGTCTGGGTACCATGCAGAGATGTGTGTGAGAGGGTGAAAATTACCCTTCTAATGTACTGATATTTTTAGCACCCTGAGTGAGAATCGAACTCGGGACCTTCAGCACTGTAGCCATCGGTCTTAACCACTAGACAACGAACTCACATAAGTGAATATGAAGATACTCACACATTGGCATCACAGCCATAAACCGCTTTGTATCGCAAAAACCGATGCTATAGATGGGCAAGCGGCAATCGTAATTCCTGTCCTTTATCGTGAGATTAATTCACTGCAGAAATAACCCATATGAATTAGAACCAAATCATTCTCGTCTTAAAAATGCAATATTTGCTACTGAAAGAAAACAATCAGTCAATTATAAACAAACCTCTTTTTCTCTGGACTTTCTAAAGAATCGTTTGAAAAATTTGTTCATTTGAAAGAACTATTTGTCCTGTCATTTTGACAAATAATCACAGATTTACTATCTGAAATACAGAGTGAGTACATACTTAGATTCACGAAACGGAACACATCATATCATCAAAATTGGGTTTATGGGATTGTATGGTCTGTTGTTTGCCTATTATGGTTGGACTTAACCAACAGCACATCTTACGTACTAAGAGGGATGAGTAAGGGCCTGAAATCAGTAATAACAAACACTGTGACGCCGGTTTTAGATCTTGTATCATCAAAAGCGCATTAGAAAGTCATATATAATTAATAACAATATAATAGTATATAATGCAAATAATAGAAACATATAATTCATATAATTTTACAATACAATGCATAATTGATCAATTAATATCTTTAGTATACAAACTTTATGTATATGCATGAGCATATGCATTTTAACTGACAAACACGTAATATGCTTATAATATAATATTAGCATTCAAAAATATGAGCAAGATGCGGACTAATTCTTAAATATATAAGCATAATGCGAGACCTAATATTTGAACCTAACGGAGCATAAAGCATGTGCTGAACAGCATAAAGTATTGAATACATAATATCTTAACAATGAGCATTTATAAACTTTTATCTTTCGAATTATAATCAAGGTAGAGCATATAGTGCGCTTGTAAAAACTTAACCTTTATAAAACTTATTAACCCAACAATAATCAATTCCGACAATGATCATTGGCTGAGAAATATTCGAAATCGAGACAAACTTAACCTTACGAAACTAATCGTGAATATTCAAATATTATGAATATGAAACAGTATATGTGAAAGGGGGAAACTAGTTTTTTTAAATATACATGCTTGCTTTTATCAAAAATTCAGGACTCGTTATAAAATAGGGCTAACTAAACTCATCATAGATACCAGGACTAAATTATTTATATACGCCAGACGCGCGTTTCGTCTACAAAAGACTCATCAGTGACGCTCGAATCCATAAAAGTTAAATAAAAGCCAAATAAAGTACGAAGTTGAAGAGCATAGAGATCTAAATTCCTAAAAGTGTTTCTAAATACAGCTAAGGTAATCTATGCCTGAGGTAGAAAAACGACAAGAATAGTTTACGATAAATAGTTTCTCCTTAAATTAGCCTACACATGTGAAAATTACTCATAAAGCGTTTATTGAAATAATCCACATCTTATCCTTGCGGAACTGACCCTAATTCTTATAAATTACGAACAAGCGATAAGTTAAAATGATCATTTCCAACATTCGAGCGAAAAACTAAATTCTATAACGCGTTTACAAAATGTAAAAATACTTTTGAGTACAGAAAGTTTGTGAAGAAAAATCTTTTTTTAACATATATATACATCTATTTACACTGATCGAGGAACAACAATTTAATCCTAACTTCTTTACGTGCAGAACTCATCTATATATAACTTTAACTTAAGGTGGTACCTAACACTACAGGGAGATAACTCTGTAAAATCAGCTAAACGTTTAAATTACGTTGTGTTGTGAAAAGAACATGAAGCTTCTCAATGATCAAAATTAATGTTTGTCAAACTGCTATATAACCAGTGTAATTTTTCTGATAAATTGGTTGGTTCAAATATTTTGAAATTGATATATTTTTGTCAAAGGGTCATAGTAAATACTTTTTTAAAATTTTATGAAAATTAAACGAGCCAAATTGATTTTAGTGAAAGTGTTGGGTACCACCTTAAATAAATAAAATGGAAACGAGACTTTACGAAGTTTCCCTTTACAATTGAATAAAATAAGGAAAGAAACATATTAACTTTGAATAAATAAAATACTGAACTCACCTGAAAACAGAAATGACAAACACAGTGACGTAGGTTTTAGATCTTGTATCTTCAAAAGCGCACGAGAAAGTGCCACTTTTGAAACCGAAATTCACCTGTTCAATTTCGCGCCATTGTTTCGGGTTCGACCAATCAGATTCGTTAAACACCCGAGCCACCTTAGTTATTCTGATATTTTGGGGTAAAATAAACTCATCATAGATACCAGGATTGACATTTCATATTTACACCAGACGCGTGTTTCGTCTACAAAAGACTCATCAGTGACGCTCGAATCGAAAAATGTTAAAAGGCCAAATAAAGTACGAAGTTGAAGAGCATTGAGGACCTATATTTCCTAAATGTTTTGCCAAATACAGCTAAGGTAATCTTTTCCTGAGGTAAAAAAAACCTTAGAAATTCAAAATTCAATTCAAAGTTTTATTAACAGTCAATTTATTATTATGAACATATAAATGATAACTCAATTCAACACAAAAGTGCTGACTTCTGGGCTGGTGAAACCCTCCGGAATAAAAACTCCACCAGCAGTGGTATCAACCCAGGGGCATGAAAATATCTTTGCTGGACAGGACGAAGAACCCTAATTGACCAAGTTACCTAGACATATGTTGTTTACACGACAACTTGTTTGTGTTTAAAGGACAATAGACTTAGTAAAACAACATGTTTTATGGTGTCCACTTAGCTTGTCGCCAAACATCTTAAATTGATAACAATAATGCATGATAAGAAAATCTAAAGTGACAAATACCAAAATGAATGTCTGCTTAAATTGGACTTCTTATTATAAATATATCGAAAATATAAAACTATTTCCTTCAACAATATTGATCGAATTTAAAACAAAAATACTTTTCATCAATCCTGCAACTTTGAAATAGACATTAAATAAATAAAAATAAATCTTAAACTTATTCCTTTTTGCTGAAAACTAAATTTTCGTCAACATATAAAATAAGGTTTAAAATTACTCTATGAAAACTCCCCTCTACTTCAGCTAATTTCATCCCGAAATCTTGAACCTTCTACATCTTGAATTGAATAAATACATCAACATTAACTAACAGCCAGTCAGTAGTCCTGACTTTAAAGATTGTATTGCCATTATTGATGTTCTGTAGTTAAAAAACATATCCTAGAATAGAGATTACAAAGATGTGTGCAGACTATTATGTAAAGTATGAACCCTTTGATGATAATGTTAAGTAATGAATAACATTTGTGTACTTATGTTATAAAAATCGGAAAAATATGTTTTGTGTTGTCATAGAGACAATTTAGATCTCATTTTATATTTTTTTTTATATAAAATTCAAAATGAGATATAAAATGACTCTATGACACCACCTTAAATTGAAAAATATAGTTAACTGCTTAAACATTTAAAAGAAGGACGAAAGATACCAAAGGGACAGTCAAACTCATAAATCTAATATAAACTGACAACGCCATGGCTAAAAATGAAAACGACAAACAGACAAACGCATATACTATGATAAGTGTATATTCCGTAATGGAGAAAACAACTATCACATTAATTATAAACTATATAACGATGAAGTTATCTCGTTTTACAAACACAATATCCAATATGACATTTATAATAGATTCAGCGAAAATAGCTATAAGTTAATTGTACAATTCATTACTGACGATTATTTGTCTTCCAAGCTACAAACTATCATATTTATATAATTCCACGCTAATACCCAACCACTTTTCCTTGCTACATTAAGTATAAGATGATTTAAAATTGTACAACCTTTTAGGAAGCCTATATATGTTATAATATATGTTTCATTCGAACAAAATTCTGACGATTACTACACCAGACTTGTAAGGATATGATTTATACTTTTATTAATTATTTAAGCTCTGGTATGTTTACTAATAAAAGCAAAGAAAATGTCTACTTACATTTATAAATTTGAATTTATTTTGTGTCTGGTGATTTCAAACAACAAAATGCAATATTAGTAAACCCTAATTTCTAAATATAAAAGACTTGTGTTGTTAATATAACTTATATAACTCAGGCTAACAACCAGGCATGTCAACAAAAATGATGTACAGATACTTCGTCATGTTAAAAAAAATATTACCTAGAACATCTAGCTTTTAAAGTAATCTTTAAAAAGTTAAAAGTTTCAATGTCTTTAATATATCTGTCGCACATAGGGTGCATTTCTTTCTTACACAAACGATGTAAACGGCTAAGCGCGCACATGTTTTGATCATTTGTTTCTAACATACGTTTGCAAAGTTTACATAAACTATGCACTCGCTACAAATGCGTCTACAGTTTGTCGTTCATCAATTTGTTTCTAACTTCACCCTGATTAAACGATGTATTTGTTTTTACGGTTGTAAAAAGTCTGTTTACAAACAACATGTACATGCATTATTGAAAGTTCAAACAGGGTCAGTAAAAACTGATTAAACGATGTATTTGTTTCTACATTTGTAGCTTTTAGAAAACAACAACAAACGCCACACTACGTTTACAAAGTTTTGGTTAGAAAGAAATGCACTCATAACCATGATAACAGCTGTCTGTTTATTTCAAAAGTTTTGTTGATGTCAAGGAAGTAGTTTGAGTGACTGTACGTGATTCTGAATCTGACCTGATAACATGTTTATTACAAATTAAACTACGATACAGAATAAAAACACGTTTGTTGCATATGTATGCTACGAAAATGTAGATTCCCTGCACAGCATTTAACAGAGACACAATTACAGAAAAGGGTGACAATGGTAGAAACGAATCTATTATTTGCAGTACCCACGAACTGCCTGTTATTGTAAATAATTTAATGTAAACAGCTAGGTTTACTGAATTATGCCGAAAAGAATCATAACTTTTCAACTTTGGAGTTGTTGCAATCGAATGCGCTGAAAATATAAAGAAAAAAATGTTTAACAGACACATGGTCGTGATCGGAACTATAAATGCTACAATAAAGGATAACCTTTCTGAGATGAAACACAGTTTGCCGCCATACCCATACAATTCTTTACTTTTAAGTGAAATTGTAAAAAGTATATTCGTAATAACGATTATGACCGGAAGACCAAATGAGTATAGCATGTATTGCAAGAGACGTTTTCGTTCATTTGATTTACATCTTTGTCGATAAACAGAATCCCGGCTAAATGTACAATACATATGAAAGGAACAAACATTTAAACAACAAAATGTACATAGCCAGAAATAATGAATAAATCCACCCAGAACAATACAAAGAGTTATATTGTTTGTTTTGTTCATACGTAATTCTAGAACAGCCATAGCAAAAAATAAGGCAACGACAAGACACATATTGTTCTTTCCTGGTAGTGTACGTAGCTGCTCAAACATGCAGTAAGTCATAAAAGTCAGGAATAAACATAGTAACGATAATGTTGTAAATATAAGCATTATTATCTGTAACACACTCATTTCTGAAGAAGATACCATCATACTTTTAAACGTATTTAAACAAATCCTTACATTCCGATCTGATCTTGTGAAGTAGAAATTGTAATAATCCAAAACGGTACTGTATTGTGGTACGCGCAGTAAGTTTTTGGATTCATCAATTATTACCTCTGTTTTATCTAATTCTATCTGTGAGCACTTAAGTAAGGAACTTATATGCGAGTGAATATATTTTTTAGATCCGGGTATTTCATTTTTCGTTTTCAGATAATATTTTGTGGTATGAAACCGTCTGAAAGGCAAATCTATCGGTAGGTAAAGAGAACCATTATCAGATTTTACTCTGCATTTTACAATACAATTAATCGTTGTATTAAACCGAGAACACAAAAAACGCTTAAATAAAAATTCCTGGTAATGGAATTGTAGAAGTTTTGTTTCAAATTCATCTCTGTTAACAACGACGTTCACAAATAATTTCAAGAATACTGATATATGTAAATACGATCCAATGATATTCTCTTTTGATGAATATGTGTTATTCACTTTCATAATCAACATTTCTAAAAAGGGAAACATTGTTCTATTCAAATGCTTGCCTAGCTGATTCAGAATTTCTAATTTCATAACTTGTAGTAGGAACCGTAGGTCTTTTATTGGAGCTTTTGATTGAACATCAACTCCAAATGTAAGTGTATAACCAAGATTAGCAGTGTATGGTAGAAGTGGTATGCACGTCTCATTAATCAATACACGTCCAGGGTAACATACAATATCACGACATTTATCCTACAAAAGAAGTGTTTCTGTAAATCAGTTTAATAACAATTTAACAGTTTAATTATGATATCGGATATGTTCCTTACGTCGTAACTACAATCCCCTTCCCTTTCATGAATGTGACCTACCGAATTAGACTATTTACCGGATTTGTAATCACATAAGCAACACGACGGGTGCCACATGTGGAGCAGGATCTGCTTACCCTTCCGGAGCACCTGAGATCACCCCTAGTTTTTGGTGGGGCTCGTGTTGTTTATTCTTTAGTTTTCTATGTTGTGTCATGTGTACTATTGTTTTTCTGTTTGTCTTTTTCATTTTTAGCCATGGCGTTGTCAGTTTGTTTTAGATTTATGAGTTTGACTGTCCCTTTGGTATCTTTCGTCCCTCTTTTAATAAAGATCATGCAAAATAAAGGCAACAGTAGTATACCGCTGTTCGAAATTCATAAATCAATTGAGAAAGAAACAAAACCGTGTTACAAATTAAAACTGAGGGTTCATCAAATATAAGAGGAGAACGGCAAATTTACATTTATATGTTATTGTTAAAACATATTACAATGTATCGATCAAAAGGTATCGTTTTTTAATTTTTATATGAAATTTCCTCGTTAATTTTTTTTTCCAATTTACTTTTGCAATTTCAAATAGTTATCAAAAGTACCAGGATTATAATTTTATACGCTTTAAACACATAAAGGCAACAGTAGTATTCCGCTGTTCAAAACTCATAAATATGCCGTAAAAACTATGTTCACCTCTATATGACTTTCTGTGTCATTTACTCCGCGTCAGTTTTAAGTTATGTATATCAACATTTAAAATAAAGTAACATAATTTATTGAACGAGACCTTGAAAAAACACCATTATTTAATACCATTGAAAGGGAATATAAATGGTTGATATTGTTCTTATATACGCACATAATGAATAAACATTAAACACAGCAGACAATTATAACCAAAAACAGCACCGAACACCTGCTGTGTATCAAATGACAAATACTTTTCAGGACCACGTCATTACAGACCAAAGGAGGATAGGATTACAACAAAGGTCGATGGACATATGGGAAGTCATCTATTATAAAAGTACTGTATAACGATCAACCATGATGGCGTATGAAAACATTATCAATTTAGACAACAGTAGTATACCGGTGTCGGAAAGTCATAAATCGATTGAGAAAAACAAATCCGGATAACAAACCATAAAAAAACGAGGGAAACACATCAACAATAAGAGGAAAACAAATGAACAACTATTTGGTAACAACTGCCATATTCCTGACTTAAGACAGGACATTTTAAGAAAAAATTGCGGGTTGAACCTGGTTGAATGGCATGCCAAACCTCCCACCATATTGTAATGTTAAAAAATATCGCTAAAACACTACATGGCAGGAATACAACACAGACACACGTAAAAAAAAATATCACATTAGCTCTTGAATGTCGTATTCCGAATATAATCGCTAAAACTATGGCGAGAATATATATTTTTTTGTGGACAAATATAATTTGTTATCAATCCATAAGCATGTGCATTAGTTTTGACTATAAACTGCAGAAAGAGCTTATTTATATATAGGTGTAATACCACCAAATCATGGTACGTCACATCCCGTTGTATACGAAAATAGGTCCAAAAAAAATATTCCCTTAAATTTGACAGTTGTAGGTAATTAATCCTACATTTTATTGCAGTAAAACATTTCTGTGTCATAAACATATGTCTTGGGTATTTCAAAGCACCATTATTTTTTATTTGGGATTACTATAGAATATTTTGTAAACTTGAGGTTACATGGTTACTAAACCTTGTACACATATTAAATAAGGGGAGAGATTTGATTGGTTAACTTCCAGTGATGGTTATTTTTAAGTCTCCCAAACAAAGTTTGGAGACTTATTTTTTTGCTCAGTTCTTATTATTTTTATTCTTCTTCTTCTTTTTCTTTTCCTTTTCCTTTTTCTTTTTCTTTTTCTTTTTCCGCCACTTTAAAAAATGAACTTGTCCGCAGCGTTTCTCCAAAACCACTTTTACTTAGGGTTTCATAAAATGTTAGACTAATATGTCTAGGGGAGCCATCAATCGTTCATTTGTGCATTGAGGTCTATTAAGGGGTATTTTGGGGGGCCGGAAGAAGGGAGGGGTTTACTATAGAACCCTATGGGATTTTATTTTCGAAAATTTTCAAATGAATATAATTTTAAGTGATAAACACACACAGTCTTCAGAAATGATCATAGGACAATAAAACAAATCACATGAAATAAAGGGAGAATCCCTGGGAATCCCTGGGGGTCATCCCACCCATTAAATTTGAGAATATGCTATTATCTTGTAAACGGTCCAGATCCCCACCCCTAAACCATATAAATTCTTGTAGGGGACAATAAAACAAATCAAATGAAATTTAAGGGAAGTCCCTGTGGGTCACCCCAACCCCATTTAATTTGAGAATGTGCTATTATCTTGTAAACGGTCCAGATCCCCACCCCTAAACCAAATATATTCCTGTAGGGGACATTAAAACAAATGAAAAGAAATAAAAATGAAGTTCCTAGGGAGTCACCACACCCCTCTTGTTTGAAAACTTGTAAACGGTTCATATCCCCACCCCTAAACCATATATATTCTTGTAGGGGACAATAAAACAAATCAAATGAAATTGAAGGGAAGTGCCTGGGGGTCACCACCACCCCATTAAATTGGAGAATGTGCTATTTACTTGTAAACGGTCCAAATCCCCACCCCCAAACCATATAAATTCTTGCAGGGGACAATAAAACAAATGAAATGGAAAAAAAAGGGAAGTCCCTAGGGGGTCACCCCACCCCCTCTTGTTTGAAAACTTGTAAACGGTCAAGATCCCCGATGTGCAACTTATATGTCTGCTCTGTAATTCACTTCCAAATAAAATTGTTAACTCAGGATGTACCATTGAATTCAAGAATTTTGTCAGGATATTTTTGTTTCCTTTTTAAAAGGGATAACAATTTCGTTGCTTTTGTTATTAGATTAAGACTTTTTCAAAAGTCATAATTTGCATGACCCATAATAAGATATTTGTAACACGAAGCTCTGTTGAATGGGATGATATATTTCAATGGAACTTTAAAATTGCAGTGTCAAACATAGAAATAACTTAAAGTTTTGATCGAGCTACAAAATTGTAAATATGTTGATAAGACATTTTGGGTTAATTTTTTAAAATATCAAATTCAGATTTGGATAACAGCTATAGCTTAATTCACGTTGTAGCATTATTTCTGAATGCCATCTTTCACTGCAGAAAAGTACTTAAAAAGATCTTTGTTAACATTTGACGAGCAACCAGTATATTATGCTTAACAGGACTAATTGTGGAATTTAGGCATTCTGTATAAAGATTTTTTTTGTGCCAATACCAACAACAAAGTAATACGAATAAATCCCTCTCTAACATTGTCCTCTATATTCAACTTTGGAAGGTTGTCATATTGGCACTCAAACTACATCTTCTTATATCTAGTTGTAGGGGAATTTATTTGCTGTGAATTAAAAATCATTCAGTTAGACATTCCAAAAACGATGTTTGCATATAATAAACAATATGGTGCGGTCCCTGAATTATTCAGAATTTCATTGAGCTTCTGCTTTCATGATTGAATAGCTTTGATCCATTTTTTGAGAGTCCAGTTTTGACTATCTGACTCGCGCCTTATTTTTTTTTTTGGAAAATCGACTTGTTTTTGTTTGTTTGTTTAAAAAAAATACAGTACTTACAGAACGTAGTTATACAATTTGCACCTGTCATAATGTCCTAAGTTTATACCTGATGTTCAGTGGTTGTCGTTTGTTGATTTGGTCTATAAGTGTTTCGTGTTTATATAGATTAGACTGTTGGGTTTCCTGTTTGAATGGTTTCACAATAGTCATTTTGGGGACCTTTTATTGCTTGCTGGCCGGTGTGAGCCAAGGCTAAGTGTTGAAAACCGTACTTTGACCTATAATGGTTTACTTTTACAAATTGTGACACTCTTACACATCTTCTTATATCTATCTTTAAAATCGACAGAGATTCCGACAAGATAATGGCCGCGAAATTTAGCTACGCATGAAAGTTCACAATGCTTACCTTTATAGAATCAAACACTTGGCTCTGTTTGCAGATTCCGTGTCCTAAGCTGTCTTCTTGTTCTTCATATGACAACAATGAGAACAAACTTCGAAAAGAAATATCATCATTTCCGACTACACTATGATAACATGTAACTGTGGCCTCATAGTTATTCTCATACTCGATACGTTCTTCGTTACACATTTTGCAGAATATATTCATATATGGGTAGTGAAAGTCTATTTGAGGAAGGTGTGTACACTTTCTTTGTATATGCTCGTCATTAAAATTCCAACGACCTGTAACATTGCACTGTTGTATCAGGGTTGTAGTTTCATTATATGTCGTTTCTTCCATAGCACAAAATATATTTTGATACTTATGTAGCGATGGATTGTTAAGTTTATAGTAAAAATCTACGCTAGAAGGTGTAGACTTAAAATTCTTACAGGCCCATGAAATACTAGTATTTCCTTTCGTATATGCCTGTCTTGTTTGACATCGTTTGTGACAAATATATGGAACTAATGTAAAGTTACAATTAGATAAGAATCGTGTGTCAAATAAGTGTGACAAAAACGCGTGGAAATATATTGGTATGATATTTTTGCATAACAAAGTAAATTTCCACGGTTTGAACCTTTTGATAGCAGAAATGGGAGCTTTATGATAAGCTTCGGAACCATTTTTGTGATTTCTACACATAGCACAATATATGTTCTTATAGTTAGCACCTGCATAGACTGGAATCGAAGAAAACAAGTCAGATTTATCTTCCGTGTTTTGACACATGGATGACAAAATATTAAAATCCATAGCTATATCTTCACAGCCGTCATACACCAGATAACCATGTATACATGAGGTTGAATATTTAAAATCAGCATCAATACAGCATGGCTTTTTATAATCAAAGTGACAACCACCGGAACAACCACAATTATGCCGTTCGTCTGCTATTACATTCGTTGATACATTTACACAGAAATGACCATTTCCGGTCATAGCATAATACTGTGTGTAAAGTTCCGTTAGATTAACCGGATGATTCGTCATCAATTGTGTCTCGGAAGACCGATATGCTTGTTTCTTTAAATAACTATCCATGAAATCACCGTTTAGAAAATCTATTTCAAACGTATATTGAAAGTATTTCCCGTTGACCACCTTTTCCTCTATATTGACAGAAGCATCGACGTACATAAACACACGCCTGTCACTTAATCGAAAAGGTAAGGAATTGCAGAGGTAACAGTAGATATTCTTGAAAGGGTAAGTTGCTGTTGTCTGACCAAGTTCTTTACAAGCTCTCTGGAAATTTGGATACGCTTCATACCAAAATAATTTCCAAGTAGTATTACAATCTGTGAGAACTTCTTCAACTTTTACTGGGGGGTTACATATGTAGCAAAAAACATTTTTAAACTCAAGGAATCTATTATTGTAATGCAGACATGCCCATTCAATATCTTTGTTATATGTTATCCAAGAACCTGATACATTACAAGTCTTTATGGTGTTGTATCCGTACACTCTATAGCAACCAGCGGTGTTCAATCCAGTTAGGTTACTGCTTATTTTACATTTTTTGTCTATGGCTGTTTTGAACATCTCATCTAAGGATGAAATGAAATTAAAATCAACGAATTCGTCACACACGGAATTGAATATCCATTGCTCATAGTAACTTTCATTATTACATTCAGCGCAAAATTTATTTTTATAAGTAATCATAGTTTTTGAAGAAGTTACTGGCATATATTGTATCTTTTCAGAAAAGGTTCTGTTACTCTCACACTTAGATTTTGATAAAGGATCCGTTCCTTCGGAACAGGTTACTCTCATGAGAAATAAATCTTCAAATATATCTCTAGATTCGGTGTTTTGTGAAACAATTGAAGTGTTTGTGCATTCCAGTTTGAGGGAAAAAAACTTATCTGGACAACAGGATCCATTGAATATACAGTTGTCATCACAAGAACACTCAGTACAAATTGATAAGTAGGCTGGAATTTTCGGGGCAAATGTAATGGTTTGATCACATAGCCTACTGCCACATATAAGAATGTATTGATCCAAAAGGTAATCAATATTGGTATCACCAGCTCCAACTGTCAAAATACAACAAACCAAAAAATACGATATCGACTGCATCCTACAAACAAAAGATCGGTTTATGAAAAAAAAATATTGTTGGCAGATATATATATATACGTTTGAAGCAATTAATATTCAAACTGATAAATCGAAAACTGCAAACGCCATTATTGGTTTTTCTCATTGATGAAGGCCGAAAGTTTGCCTATAATACGTTTGACTATTTGTTCACTATGGTATATAAATATTTCTAGCTTGATATTTTTCATGTTTTTGACACACAATTGCACGACTTCAAACTAGTATATCTACATCAAAAGAGAACACTTTTAATTGACACTCAGCAGTAACATACCATTTGTCACATCGTTTATATATCCCAATTTGATACGCCAAGTTATTGATCCCAATTTGATACGTCACGGTTGTGATCCCATTTTTAGGAGTAAAGCTAGTGACCTCAATTTGATACGTAACACTAGTGATCTCAACTTGATACGTAACACTAGTGATCTCAATTTGATACGTCACGGTTGGGATCTCAATTTGATGAGTAACATTAGTGATCTCAATTTGATACGTAACACTAGTGATCTCAATTTGATACGTAACGCTAGTGCTCTCAATTTGATTGATTACGCCAGTGCATGTTTACATTATACAGACTCCAAAGCAGGGATGTGTTTATACAGACTCCATAAGCGGGGATGTGTTTATACAGACTTCATAAGCAGGGATGTGTTTATACAGACTCCATAAGCGGGGATGTGTTTATACAGACTCCATAAGCAGGGATGTGTTTATACAGACTCCATAAGCTGGGATGTGTTTATACAGACTTTATAAGCAGGGATGTGTTTATACAGACTCCATAAGCGGGGATGTGTTTATACAGACTCCATAAGCAGGGATGTGCTCCTTACATAAAAACAGCTCCAGCAGAGTTATTAGGGAAGACAACAAAAATTGGCATTTGATTAATTGTATAGTCACTACCACAAATTGATTGACCGCTTCAATATGACTGTATATTTACTTACAAGCAACATGTTTTACTTATACTTGTATTCTGAGATTCTTCAATACATTTTTATTGTAGTCTTCTTATATTTACCTTACAGATTGTGCTCTATTCCTGATTGTGGCATCTTGCCTCATTGTGGATCGCATGGCAGATAAAACATACATAACAAGAACAATAACCTGTTGACGCACAAGGTTTTGCTCCATTTAAAAATAGTTTATTCCTTCAATCTTCGTTTGATACCTTGATTTGTCTTTTAAAATAAATTGATGAGATTTGAACACATAATGTCTTATTTTATGAGCATAAAAGAGTTGTGAATAAATTAAACATATTCAAAGATCTGCAATAAAAACGACATTATCTTCAGTTAAAAAAAACTGTTACTATATGACATTGAATATATTACCATGGAAGTCTTTGTGATAAATACAGTTAGTAACACACAATAAATAAATTATTGCGATAATGTAGAAGATACGCCAACGCTCTAAAAAAAAGTTAAAAGGGAAATAATTTTCACCTATTCAAACTTGAAAATTTGGATGAAAAATCTGCCATTTTTTATATTTCGAAATGTTTATTAACTTGATCGATCCCAACAATATTGCAAAGTTAGATATTAATTGATCTTAAATTTTCTAGATGCAATATAAAACATGATAACATTGTCTGATTATATATATAAAAAAAAATAATACTGCAATCTTATGGTACGCCCTTTAAAGTTTTAAAATCTAGCAAATTAATATAAAAAAAGAGACATACAGAAAATCATTTTAACATGTTGTGTGTTTTATCGTACTCTTAAGTCCTAAATTCTGATTAGAATATCACAGAAAACTTATAACTCAAAAATGTCCTTCCTTTTAATATCCTTATATTATTTGTTAATTTTACACGAACACTTACCTTTAATATATAAATACTTTATACATCCGTTAAGAATGTATTAATTATTAAGCAATAGCACTTATTTCAGGAATCCTGGCTGAACTCAATGTGGATTATTTTTTCAAATATTACTTCTATCACCATATTATAAGTTTTTAATCATATTTGCTCTTAATTGATTGGTGATAATGTTATTTGTATTATATAAATTAAAACTAATCGAATGAAAATGACAGTCCAGTCGACTATTGATTGTGATATTTTAACATTTTTATATTCATTGCATTCGTAAAAATAAAACACTCCTATGTTACATAGACAATAATAGTGCATTGACTTGACATATCAACGATATAAGGATGAGGCTTAGAAACGGGGAAATGTGAGGCTGTGCCGAGTATTTTCCCCGTTTCGGGCCGAATCCTTATATCGTTGATATGTCAAGTCAATGCACTATTATTGTCTTTATACTGCAATCTAAAAAAACATTTTCGATTGTTGTTTATTGTGTTAATGTTATTTATTTGATTTAACTATTGGGAAAAATCCCCCTTTAAAAAGGCCTCATATCACACAGACGGAGAAATATAAAACACGATGAAATGTACATCATTACCGCAATCAATGATGAACGAATTCGTTGCAGACTAAAATATCAACAATAAACATAAAACATAATGATTTATAGGTTGCGAACAAAAAAATATTAATAAGTGAAATATGTTTTCCCAAAAATTGCAAAAGAAACAAGTTTGAGTCGTTAAACGCATCGTTGTTTACATTGGAAACAAGAACAGGTTGAAGAGGTCGTATGAATAATTAAATATAATTTCGACCATTTCTATTTAAATATTCATGAGGAAAAGTGATATCAGGTCAACGCATTTTGACTGCTCAAATAGAACGAGTGCAGTATAAATAAAGATATGTCAGTAACCTAATAAAATTTAGAGTAGAAATGGGGAATGAATCAAAGAGAAAACAACCCGACCAACGAGTAGTAAAATATTTCTTTAAACTGTCACTTGTTTCCAAGAAACTTAGTGTCTTCTGCACAATGTAGCTGTGGTGACTTAGAAACTAGTTCACATTTTGTAAAAAATATTTTGCCCTTTATATTCGGACACAATACTGGAAATGATAATATCGTTTAGAAGCCTAAAATTAACGGTACCAATGGACACCGAATTACTATTCAGTGGGCTCGTGGTTATAATTTTTTTTTAAATATAGGATTTCGCTATTTTTTTCTACAAATGAACTTTATCATATACGTAATAGAAAAATAAAATAAATAATAGAGGCAATATCGTAATAAAATAAGAACTAAATTACAGAAATCACTTAAATTGCAGAAATCACTTAAATTACAGAAATCACTTTAATTTTACAATTAAATTGAGAATGGAAATGGGGAATGTGTCAAAGCGACAACAACCCGACAATAGAGCAGACATCAGCCGAAGGCCACCAGTTTATTTTATGTACAGCTTTACAGCTTATTTAAAAAAAAAAATATATAGGTCACCGATGAGTTAAAAAAGATATTTCAATTTTAATGCCAAAAAGAATGGCATTTTTGCACCAAAGGGAGATAATTTGGAGCTTTTTCAATGATATCAACATTTTAAAAGTCATCTGGGGCCAAAATGCATCGATTTATTTGGTTGCTTTTTGTACCATATCATAAAGTAACAACTAATAGTGCAATAAATAAAATTTGTAATGAAAAAATAAATGTTAAAAATTTTGACGAACTTTTTCGGACATTCGAGCCTCCTTAAATGACTCAAATAATATTTCAAATAAAGAAAACATTAGTTTATTTCTCATGGTACAAAGATTCATTGTTTAATCTAAAAGGTTTACAAACTAATAATTCACACGATAAACCTGTAAGCCTTTCGTCTTATCAGTTGCATTTTTTTCCTTTTCATTTCATTATAACGTAACTCAACTGACATAATCAATATTTTTATTACGAAACAGAGCATGTACTTTTGATTAATTTTTGTATAATGTATTTAATTTAACAAGGAGACAGATTAATATAAGCACGTGTTGCTTATTTCTGAATCCTAATTGTAAGTACTGTGGATTCATTATTATTCGTTGGATACCAATTTTCGTGGTTTTGGTGGGTACAAGTGAACCACGAATTCAAATATTCAATGAATAACACATATTCTATAGGCTTTGTATGCAGATATTGACAAAACCGGGAAATCAAATATCCACGAAAA
>CM034352.1:71847351-71871449 GCA_019925275.1 Mytilus edulis
TCCTTAAAAATTCACTTTTTGTTTAAAGGGAATTTTTAGATTTAAAATACTATTCACTAAGTAAAACTGATACAATAATGCACAAAGCAAACTATCTATAAACTTTTTCTGCAATTAAAATCTTAAGATTAAACAGACTGATAAAATGTGTTTAAGACATACGGAAGTACCTGACAAAAGTTTTTCCAAAAAAATATTTCTCACTTAATTTTTTTTGTTCATATTTTCTATCACAAATGATTTTTATTATTTAAAAAAATAATTCAAGTGTATTAAGCAAAAATTCTACACACTTCTTACCTCTTTTCCGATACTAACATACTCAAGTAGGCTTTTTGGCCCGCTTATTTTTTTCCCAAGTTTGGATAAACCCCCCTTTTTTTTCCTTCGAAATTGCCAACCCATGTCTAAAAAAAAATATCTTTAAAAACAAGCATTCAGACTTTAAAATATCTCAAGTATTTTACTAACAAACACAATATTCCTTACAGCTTTTTAAAAGTTTAAAAAATAAATCATGACTGCCTTTTACTATCTCAAATGGAAACTACTCTGTCAGAACAACATAAAACTCATCCAGATCAATTTTTTGATCTATAATGTAACTCATCAAAATCTTTCCCTAAAAATCGGGAAAACAAAAAAAATTATTACCTGTTTAAAAAATGGGCAAAAAATCACAAATATCATCAATAAACCCCAAACAGAAAAATTGATAAAAAAATTTTACCCACATTACAAGCTCACAACCCTTTGGTAGAGGGGTTTTTTTTTTAAACAAAATTGATAGAGTAAAATTTTCAAAAATTTTCCCCAATTTCCCCATATTCATTATGTCTTTAATAAATTTTTTTTTTCATTTATTTTTAAAAATTTTTGGGGCCTTTTTTTTAAATTTTGCTGAGATACCCCTGCAGACACGTGAGTAAATTTGTTGTTTTTAAAATAAATTTACAATATTTTTTTGGGGTTAGGTGGGCAAGAACATACATGTATAGCCAATAATGTTATAAAGTAAAAAAACCCATGCTTTTTGCATTTTAAAATAAAAAAATTTAATCCGACTAAATTTGTTTTTTTTTTACAGAAAAGGGGCGACAACAAATTCAGCAAATGCTAAAACAATTTAATTTAAAAATTAAAAATCAATTCCGTTACAAAGAACAAAAAATTAACGATTCAAATCAGGCTTTTTTTTGATTTCCCCAAAAAAAGACAAAAAAAACAAAAACAAATACAATGGCTCAAACAAAAAAATATTGTTTTTTCCAATTACCCACCCCCCAATTAAAAAAAAAAAAATAGCAATCCACAGTTTTTTTTGTGCATTTTTCAACTACCGTTAAAGTCAAAACTTTTTCCCTCCCATATACAAAAAGTAAAAAAATTGAATTTTTAAAATTTTTTTTCAAAAAAAACCCCCTATTTTTTTGGGTTTAAAGTAAATTCAGCCTCTTAGCCCTCCTCTTTTTTTCCTCTTAGTGTAAACTTTTATTTATAGTGGGTTGGGAAACAAGTTTTGCAACTTAAATTAATTTTTTTCCTTTTTAGCGGGTGCGAGGCTGCCTTTGTAGCGCATTACCATTTTTTTTCAAATCAAAGGGTGTTTTAACGTGCAAGAAAAGGGGCTCTCTTTTAAAGGGGGTCACCCATTCACGCCCCTTCCGCACATCACTTTTTCCTTGCCCCAATTGAAAATGGGTCAAGGGAGAGCCAAAAATTGAGTTCCTAAAATTTTCATCCCGTACAAACAAACCGGAAACCCCCTTTGTTAAAGTCCGAGCACAAACCACACCCCCGGGCTTTTTTTTTGCCTTGACACATTTGCCACATGATAAGCTTCAATAAGAAGCGCATCTCTGCAGAAAAAATCAACTCTACCTTTTTTCTACAAAATAAGTTTTTTTAGATAAACATTTTTAGCAACACTGAGGACATCCCCCCCTTTTTTTCTTAAATTTGAACACAAAATAATTGGCTTTTAAATTTTTTCATTACAACGTCACTTAAATTTGTTTGTTTTACTTGAAGACATCTTACATCCCATTGGACATTGTTGGGAAAAAATTGGTCAACTAAACATGCTAAAGTAGAATAAGTAAACTTTAATCCTTTCTCCACAGTGTATTCTAAATTAATTCCATATGAAATTTTTTTCATGCTTCCTTTCCCGAGTTTTGAAAATTTATAATGAAAAAAAAAATGGATTTTCAGTCTAAAAAATAACACCTCTTTCCTTTTTTTTTTGGGGCCTAGGGTTTTTTGGTTTTGAGGCTAGTCCCCAATTGTGACCCCAAACAAAGAAGATTTTTGTTTATGAAAAAATTGTAATTTATTTAAAAAATTTTCAAACAATTAAAAAATTCAATTTCCATCCTTTTAAAGTTGTTTGGGTTGGTTTTGATTTACTACATTTTTTTGTAAAAAAAAAGAATTAATTTACAAGGGGGGATTAATGGGGGAGGCAGGGAGGGGGGGGAAATCCCCCCCTTAAACCATTGAAATTTTTTTCGTACAAACTATATATTAAAAAAGTAGATGTAATTAAGTATCGGGTATACAATACTTGTTATAATTTTAATAGCTGAAAAGGGGGGGACAGGGGCATTGCAACCCCCCCCCCCCCCCCCCCCCCCCCGCCCCAAGTTCAGGGCCACAAAACAATTCCCAACATACTTTTTTTACATGAACCCACTGAATCTTTTTATATACAGGCGGAAATTAATCACAAAAAATTGACAAACCCATATGAAATCTTCCCGCAAAGGGGTTTTTTTTTTAAAAAAAACATTTACATGTTGATGGAATTTGACCCAAATTTTTTTTTGGTTTATATATTAATACAATAAAAGATTAAAATCAATTTTCAGGTTAAAAATTAAAGATCTGTTAAAAATAGGGTACAAAATATTATTGTTTAAACCCAAAAGTCATAATTTTGGTAACATTTATATTTGGGGGAAACTCTTCATTCTAAAACAGTACTCAAAAATAACATATCTTGTTAATGTATTTTCTTTTCTTTTAAAACTGGGTTTTTTTTTTTGGGAAATTTAAATTTAGCAACAACTTAAACTATATTTTTTTTTAACATTTTCATGGTTGTTTTTAAACGGAAAAAACCAATTTCCTCCCCTTTCCTTTTTTTAAGGGAAATCGACAATTTTGTTCCGCCCCCCTTTTTTTTTTTTTTTCAGGAAAAAGAATTTACATTTCTAAAAATAACATTAAAAAAATGAGAATTTTTTTTCATAAATCTACTTTGTAACAGAATCTAGGACTTATACTTTTCTCTAAAGCCCTACATACAGTTATATTTGTTTATTCTTTCTTTTTCAATTCCCATTTCATGTTTGAGGCTATGCATACATGAAAAATGTCACCATTTGAAAGGATATGAATGTGTTTTACAGATATTAAAATTTTAGATTAAGGGTCAAAAAGGAAACCCCCGGAAGATTATCATGAGGGTTAAAAAAATAAAGAAAATATGTTGATTTTGT
Source organism: Mytilus edulis (assembly GCA_019925275.1). NCBI lineage: Eukaryota > Metazoa > Mollusca > Bivalvia > Mytilida > Mytilidae > Mytilus > Mytilus edulis. The sequence continues at coordinate 71,850,855 of CM034352.1, forward strand.
TGTTTAACGTCCAGTAGCAAATATTTGATGCATGTAAGAAAAAAAGTAATAAAGTTTCAATTGCAAAAAAAAAAAGATAAAGTGAAAAGTAAAACCAGTGAAACGCGACTACTGCTCCTGATGATACCCCAGCCGCAGTGGATAATTTAAATAGGTAAAAATGCAATTTCCCGAAAAAAAGGAAGTTGAAGAGTTGATGAATCTAAAAAACGCATCACAGGGAATGGCAGACTTAAAATAAACCTTGAAATAAAATTTTCCCCCACCCTTTGTATTGTATTCCTGAAAAAATGCGACAAAAAAAATTTTCATACTTGGCTACAAAATGAAAAACCTCATGCATGTGTTCCGTAAACAGGAAGTTGTAGAGTGATCAATCCCCAGAACGCATCACACGGTATAGCTGACTTATATAAACCCTAAAACCCAAATTTCAGAAATCCTTGTATGTAGTTCCTGAAAAAAAATGTGACAAAAAATTTTCAATTTGCTATCAGTGTAAAAATAAAGATATAGACATTAAAAAGGGATAAACTGAACACCCTCTCCCCCCAACCACCCCCCAAAAAAAATAAACAAAAAAAACAAACCACACTCCATATATACAGATCCATCTCAAAAAAAATATATTTCTGGTTCATTGTGCCCCCCCCCCCCCCAGACCTGGGTTTTTCTTGCATCCCGCCCCTGATAATTTTGTAAAATGAAGTCTTAATTTAAATTTCATTTTAAACCAAATGCAGGGGAGGTCTAAACCAAACCCTGTGATTAATTTTTTAGTAAAACACAGTCAAACTAGAGTCTTCTCTTCTAAATTAAAAAAAAAGGACAAAGGTATAGGGCAAATTTTTTTGAGTAAGTTGCAAAGGATTTTTAAATAATACAGTAATACTTTATGATTAACATTTTTTGTGCTAAGGTATATTTGAGACAGATTGATTGAAAGTTTTGAAAAAAAAGTTGAAATCACCCCTTCTGTAAATTTACCGAACGCCATAAACGAGTTGGTTGACCGTTATGGAATAACCTTTTTCACAAATGAATATCGGATATGTTCCATTACGTCGTAACACAACCCCCTTTTCCCTTTCATGATGTGACCTACCGAATTAAGACTATTTCCCGGGATTTGTTATCACTTAAGCAGTGCCTGTGGACTGAGATTACCTATAACACATATGCCAAGTAATCTCAGCTGTTTTTTTAAAAAAAACAGATTACAGCTATAAACACAAAACATCCCAAATAATGTAGGGTTTTCTTATCTTTAAAAACACTTTTCTGCAGTAAAAAAACAACTTTTAATAATCAACTTACAATAGTGAGTTAAATTAACATCGTTTTTTTTAAAAATTTTAAAACCCCCGGGAAAATTTCTTTAATCCGACATTTTTTTCAATCAATCGGTATCGGAAACGGACACGATCCAAAAAACTTGTCATATAATATAGCTAAGAGGGAAATCGAGAATAAATGGGGATTTTTTAAAAAAAAGCCAAAAGCTTTTAATATTTATTTAAAAAACATTGTAAATTTTAAAACCCTAAATTTCCCAAAAAGTCATGCTGCCTTGCTGGCTATAAAATAGGGCCATGTAACCTCTGGCTCGTATTTTGGGCCTTTTTTGGTTGCACATTTAACAAACTTGTACAAAAATTTCAATTTCCCCCCCCCTTTTCAACCGTTTTCCCTCCAAACATTATAAACCCGTATCTAGTTACGTTCAATATAAAGAAGGTGGGTTCTTTATGTTGTTAAAAATTGTTTTAAATGCTGTTTAGAAAGAAGAAAGCGTCCACGTGTTCACATCAGTTACACGTTAACGTGATATCAACGTCTTACCTCGCTCAACATAGAAGCATTTCCCTTTTCTTCAAAGGGGTTTTAGGTTTAGTTATTTTAAAAAAAAATAATCCCAAACTTTAAAAGCAGTAAACTATGAGAAAATTTTGACGATATTTGTAATTAAAGAAAACTTTTTGAAATGTAGAACTATTTTGTCTTGGAAAATGGCGAACAAGAGACTCGTTTCAAGCAAAATCTGATTGGTCCCAAATTTTATGATGCAGTTTTTTAAAAAAAAATTGTTTTTTCAGCGGGCGAAACCCTTATCATAATTGTTTTCGACCGTTTTTACTGGCTACTAGTGATAAAATTAAACCTGTACGGACAACGGCGACCCGGCCCGTGATACTAGCAGCAGGGCTGATATTTTTGACAATTTACTACTATTAGTAGGTGATTTATATAAAAAAACGGGTTTAATATAAATTTTAATTATATTTGTATGTAAATATACAAAGAGCGATGTGCATAAAAATAAGCTTTAATCCTCAGGGCCTTTTTATATATATTGGGTTCCTTAATTATGACTTTTATACTTATACTTAAAAAGCGGTTGTGATTATTTTATAAATGAGAAAAATCCGTTTTTAAATTTATATAAGTTAATATCAATGCGAGGGTTTTAAATTTTAACGATTATAACCATGTCCAATTTTTTCCAAATTTTAAAACAATACACGATGCAGGGTTGATATCCAAAACATCAAAACATCTATAAAAATTCCCCATCCCATTCCGCTCATACTTTTGCAACCCCACGCTAGTTTTGGGGGTTTAAAGACCTCATTAGGGCGACCTGATAAATAAGGTTGGAATGCAGATGAAAACTTTGACCATGCCCCTACTTAAGAAATTTAAGCATGGTTTCTTTTATAATTTATATATATATACATATTATGATTATGTTTTTCTTAATTGAAATTTGTTTTTGGGAAGTTAATATTTTAAAGGTTTTTCTTAATACCCGTTCGAGTTTTGATTTGATGTTTTTTTATGAACACATACATAATACTGTTCGAGAATGCACTTTTTTTTTATCTAAAATATGTTTTGTGGTGGTTATTTTGGTTTGTTTAGTTACTTTTTTATTAAATAACATACACACATTCCTTCACATTTTATAATAGATGGCATGTTTATCTTGCACTTCATTACTGAAAACTGTGCATGTAAATGTACTATATAAAACTATTCTGACATTGTTGACAACAGGAGCGACATTTGGCTGAGTATGTATAAATTATTAGGGCACACACATTTTAAATGAATCAAATATAAGTTTTAAATGTTTCATCACTTTTAATTCAGTAAATTCATGTTCATATATTATATAGGGACAAAAATATTTCATAACAAATAATTTCCCCCTGGATACTGAAACCAACAAGCATATTTTTTTGATAACGATTTTGTTTAGATCGTGTTATATAAAACAATTATAAGGTTTTAAATTACATGACTCGATTAAATAAATTACTTCAAAATTATCTTGCTTAAATTGAACAGTTAAATTGTTATTTTTTTGTTTCATTTTTTTTAAGTTACAGAACAATAATAAAAGTTCAAACGAAATAATTTTAAAATCGACGGATTAAATCAAAAGCAATACATTAAACTGTTAATGTATTTGTGCTATGTTCTGTACGACTAAAGACCAATCTTAAAAGTTTTAGTTTATATACTTTCTGTACTTTTACTTTCCTTAATATGCAGCTTGATGTTTATACAGACGACCTTCGTGATATGCCTGTCGTTTAATGAAGTACAATCAAACTGTTTTAAATTTTGGATCCCTCTGTTGTACATTCAAATAAATTGAACCTGATTTAAAGACGCGCCCTGTCTTAAGAGACAACTTTTTGTTCTCCTTTAAGTGGTTGCTTAAAACTGTTTGACTGTATGTGTATTTTTTCGAAAATATTCAGTTTAACCGTACCCAAATGATACTTCTTAAATACGTTCATCCGCGCCAAAATCACATCAATTTGCTTATATAAGAAAATTGCAGATATTGACATGCCACTATGTTCGGAATGGCTATTAAACATATAGGTGGAATGGCATAAGTTAATAGAGGCTATATCAAAGAAACAAATTGAAATTTTCACAACTTTTCCGTTGGTTTTGGCTCTTAGATTGAACTTAGCACAGGTGCAAAAATATGCAGACGGGTTTAAACGTTTTAATTTGGTACCAACTTTCACCCTCATCTAAAACAATAGAATAACATCACAACATAGAAATCTAAAATATCAATTGAAATGGCTTAACTCAATCAAAAGACCCATAAACACAAGTAAACAATACTGAACGAATAAATGTGACATATGATAACAATATAAATACAAAGTCAATAGCATAAGGGGGTAAAAAAATAAAGTGGTAACAATAGTAATCCCCCGTCATTAGGTTAATAGTTCTATTATATGTCATTATGTTATTGTTTTAATTATAAATTTGAAAATACTTTTTAACGTACAAAAGACACAAACTATGTTTACCTCGCTTAATATAGTTATTAACCATATGTGGAGTCTTAAAAATTCTAAAGAACTTCTGAAAATATTTAAATCACGATCTATCTCTATAATTAATTCTAACATAACTTTTGATTTTTACCCCCTGTAGACCACCATTCCCAATGTGAAATAATAGTTGGTTTGAATAATCATTGGTACCACAAAATTTCCCTTTTTGTGTGACCTTTAATATTTTCTGACGTCAGACACGCGAAGCAATAATGTGTTTGTTTAACTTGCTAGATGCTTTTGTGCTTTTGTTGTTTTTTGTAAACGATTGTTTGATTTGAGATTGTAACACAGTGATCACTGCTGTAAACCCCTATTTTGAATTTTATTTATTATGTAATTTTCACGCATCGTTGTAAAATTAACGAAATTTGTGCGACTGTCATATAATGAGAGGTTTAGCGCTATACAACCAGGTTCAATCCAACATTTTTTCTCATTTTAAAATGCTTGTACCAAGTCAGGAATATGACAGTTGGGGACTTAACGATTGAATTAAGTATTTTGTGATTTTACTTTTTTAAGAATCAAGCATGCTGGTCACTGTAAAAACACGATTTTGCGACTCCCCTCTAATAATCTCTATATTTTTCGAAGAAAGGAGGTACAGTTTCAGATTGCTATGCAGACATTTTTTTGAATCTAATACCCAGCATCTTTCCCTTCAATTGTAAATTTCTAACTAACATTTTTTAAATTAAAAAAATAAGAATAGCCTATTTGTTGGTTATATTGGTACAGAGTAAAAACAAATTATTCCGGATATGTTGCAAAATCATCCTTATAATTGATTTGTTTTTTTAAGAATTATAAAGATTTTTTAGACAAAAAATCATGGGCATTTAATTGTGTTTCTTGTGAACATTTTTTAGCATTGAAAAAAACGCCCAAAAAAATAGTCTATTTTTCAAAATAACATGTTTTATATGGTTTTATATAACAATGTTTTCACGGGGTAACAATCTGAACGACCTATACTCTCAGCTATTTTATCCTGTTTTATTATAATGCTGAATGTTGTAATATTATTTTTCGTTTCAATAAAAACTATGACGTCATTTACATAACAACTACATGTATCCGATTTCGATCAAGTTGAAAAATAATCAAGCGTCGACGTGATGCATAATAGGAGATATGTCATTGGATATGGTATAATACCTCCCTCGTAGAAACACAACAAAAGCTAGCACTTTCACGTACAAGTATAATAACAAAAATGTTAACCACCTCTCAGGACAAATTAAGAAATTTCCCATGCAAAACTGAGATTGTTAAGAATTTACACAAGGCTTTGGTCCGCTATGTTCATATTATATCTGAAGCTTTTCGAAGGCGGATTTTTAAAAAATATATCCTGGTCTTGTTTAAAAAATACATCACCTAGCATAAGACAGGATGAAAATGTAATTCTGCAACTCAAAACCCATGAAACAATTTCGATGAACTTTGCAAATAAATATCAAAAATTACCTCGGACACCCCTAACCGACATGTTTATCAAATGGTCGTCCCTTATTACCATGGGATATGAAGTGGACAAGATTCACCAACCAGCTCCGTAGGCAATGTTGGTTGTCACGAGTACTTTTGAAAACACACATTTTTATTCCTTTGACATTGTGAGTTATTGTCCTTTTCCCTTTAGTGTGTCAAACTTTTGACAAAAAGAAAATAAAAAGAAAAAATAGTGTCACTGAAAATGTTTCTTGCTACGGGTAGAAAAATGAAAATTTCAATGCCATTTCATTGTCCACTTTACACTTTTACAAGAGTGGGTTGTCCCTTTAATGCCTAAGTTGAATCGTTGTTCTAAAAAACAGAAACAATTTGGTTAATTAATAAAATATTTTTGGATTATGCAAATCATCACTTAATTTTCTTTATATACATACAAATACTCACTACATGAATTTCTAATCTGTCTCAAATTTTTGCAGATGTAGGCAAACATCTAGACTTGTTGCGTAACTGCGATTGTACAATCCAAGATGGTGGTATACAGTGAATCTACCTAAAAAAAAATAATTTACCTTAATTGCGTACTAACAACCATGCATTTCAATTTATTTTTTTCCAAAGTTAATTTTAATGTTGTATTGATAAAAGGTGCTCCAAATTAGAATTCGGGTGAATTTTCTTTGTTTGGTGAACTTGAGTTGTTGGGTTGAACTTCAAGATTCCTAAATAAAATTTCACAAATTGGATTATTTCTCATATAATAATTGACCCAAAATTCATTTTACTTATGCTGCTGTCCTGCATTTGGTCAGGTTGTTTATGCTCTTTGACGTATTCCCCACTTATCTATTCCCCAATTGTATTTGAATTAATTTACTGAGCAACTTTTACATCATGATAATAAGAATGAAACAGCTGAAATAAAGTAATCAATAAATAAAATGATTTAAATATTTTCCAAGTTGTCATTTCGAGTTATCATTGGACCCTAATCGTCAGATATTCATGCCATTAACTCTAGTATAATTTTATCAAATTTTAAATTATTTTTGGAATTGATGAATGTGGACTTTGCGTCTGGCATTTGGGATTTTTCTGGTATCGTATTCCTGAATTATGAAACTGTTTTCAGTCATAATTTTTGAAAATATTCATATACTTGAGAGCAACTAATTATGATGAAATGGTTTGGTAGTTTTGTTTTATATTCGGAAGCTGTGTATGATACCATGCAAGGATAACATTAGAAAATCATTATTATTAACCAATAAAGATGCTTTTAGCAAAAGACAAGTATCCCCTCCACCTTCTCAGTGTCAAATGGTCGTTCTGGTAAATATTTCCGAACCAACAAATTGAATCATACTCAACGTTTTGGTGGGGTCAAAACGTTGTGTGTAGTGAACCTCATTCGTCCATTTAGGGACATCGACACCTCCCTTTCCATGTTGTGCAATCGGTTGAAAAAGAAGATGCTATAATGCATTTTTTTTTCTACAATTCAATTTCACTTAATTGATCATCATCATAGCTGTCATTAGGGAAATAAGATTGAGTGACTGCGTTCAAAATTCATAATCGATTAAAAGAAAACAAATCGGGATAACAAATTAGAACCGAGGGAAACTCATCAAATATAAGAGGAAAACTAATGAACAACAGAAACTCGGAAGTGTAACAAAAAAAACCCGCCAACATACATAGAAACGAACTATTTGAAAACACTACTATTTCTGTCTTATAAAACAAAAATCAATAATCATAAAATTTTTTTTAGTTTTTCACCTAAGACCACCAATACGTTCACATGTTACTGACATTTTCTGGCAAAAGCATATTAAAGATATTTAAGAAATATAACGAAAGCCCCTTATTTTTCTTTTTTTAAATAAATATTTGCATTAAATAATGTGAATTTGCTTACTCCAATGGGCTAATATAAGGGTATCGGGATGATACCAGCACTCATTCGGAAAATTAAGTCATGTTATGATCTATAAATATTAATTAGAAAATACTTGGAATGGAAGCCATCGATTTGTAAAATATATTTATACGGACTGGAACGCTATATTCAAATTTTACCTTGAGCGTGAGAAGGACGCTTTGAAAATAGATATCATTAAGAGGGGAACATAGTTATCAAAAGTACCAGTATTATAATTTAGTGCGCCAGACGCACGTTTCGTCTATATAAGACTCATCAGTGACGCTCCTATCAAAATATTTATAAAGCCAAACAAGTACAAAGTTGAAGAGCATTGATGATCCACAAATTCCAAAATGTTTTGCCCAATACGGCTAATGTAATCTACGCCTGGGATAAGAAAATCCTTAGTATGCATATGACATGATAAACACGAATAGTTTGCAACAATAATGTTGAAATTGCTTAAAAGAAGCTCCGTTTTCATTTCGAATAATTTCTGATAAGGTGTTCTTAAGCTTAACCTACTTACCATTGGATTTTAAAGAGTATTCATATGTGCTAAATATTGTGGATTCATAACAAATCGTTGGATACCAATTTTTGTGGATTTCGTGGGTACAGGAAAACCACGAATGTTAATGTTCAACAAATTACAAATTTTCAATAGGAATGACTGAAGACTTAGTCAAAACCAAGAAATCAAAAATCCAAGAATATGTAAGTTTTCCTCAAACGAAAATTGATACCCTCAAAAATAAATGAATCTACAGTATACGATACCGTCAATAACTCTAAAAAGTCAACCATTATTTGTTTGAGACTTGGTATAGAGAGTCTAAAATTAAACAGTCTTCAGTTTGATTTCAAGTCGTCGTCATTCACATAAAAGTGTATAGCAATAGACTATCTTGTTTTAAAAACAGCAAATAGTCCTTAAAACCCCTCAAAAATTCACATGATCAATGATTCATGTAAATGAGGTCAAGGACAAACGGACGTTTGCACTATTTAAATCCCATCATACCAATCCACGATAAAACTGAGGTCAAGGACAGACGAAAATTGCAGACAACATGTACACCTTGTAATCATTACATATACCAAATATAGTAGATCTATTCTTATTGTATATGAAGAACAGACCTAACCATGAAAACTAAACATTGGCCATGTACAATGAACAATGAGGTAAAGGTCAAATATAATCTGCCAATCAGACATGTTCACAATCGTTCCAAACAACAAACATATTGGCACTATTTCTTAAGGTTTCTGCGAAATAGAGTAAACTTGAAAAAGATAACACATTCAAATGAATAATAAAAGAGTTCAGAAGTCATACGGACATGAACCCCTTACAATCATTCCATATACTTATTACAGCTGATCTATTACTTATAGTATGTCAGAAAAAGACAAAGCAAAAACAACACCTTGACTTATGAACATCTAACCATGAAAATAAGGTCATAGTCATATCACCTTCAGTCAGACATATAAACCTTTTAATAATGTTTTACACTCAATATAGTTGACCTATTAATTACAGTATCAAAGAAACGGGTGTGACTACATAAAGATAATCTAGATCATTGATCCATCAAATGATGTCTTGGTCAGATTAGTGCCGCATGTGGAACAGGATCTGCTTACCCTTCCGGAGCACCTGAGATCACCCCTAGTTTTTGGTGGGGTTCGTGTTGCTTGTAAACATTAATTACGTTGCAAGCACATAACACAACAAGACAATAAGGGTAAAACATTCTTTTCAAGAGCCTGTTATTCAGTGGATGTTGTTTGTTGATGTGTAACATATTTGTTATTCGTTCTTTTTTTGTACATAAATCACCCCTCGTTTTTGTGGGGTTCGTGTTAATTATTCTTTAGTTTTCTATGTTGTGTCATGTGTACTATTGTTTGTCTGTTTGTCTTTTTCATTTTTAGCCATAGCGTTGTCAGTTTATTTTCGATTTATGAGTTTGACTGTCCCTTTGGTATATTTCGTCCCTCTTTTAGTACTGTCTGACGCCTATGTAGTCCTTACAAAGGTCCCATATACAAATTATAATATTCACCATTAACGAGTATGACAAACACTATACATTTTTCAACGCAGTTGCTGAACCATAAAAAAGAGGATACGGACAGAGGACTTATGCCAGAATGAAACTTTGTAACTTAAGGCAATGGCATATATAAAAGGCATGAAGCGTACAGGTCTTCTACCTTCTAAAATATACAGCTTGATACATATTTTTTTACGATACCGGATAGCAATCCCTACGTCTTGCATTTAACAACATTCGTCAGAGGCGAGACAAATAAGTAATACATCAACACAAACACGCATTAACGTCCTGATATGAAGTTAAACACTTTTGGGAATTAAAAGTAGAAATACATGTCCAAATGTTTTTCTTCATTTTTGCTTTTCATTACTCATGACATTTTAAAATTTAAAAAAAGTGATAGTTAAAAATCTACTCAGACTTCGACAAATCATATCAAATGCAGGTTTAAGTACGACAAACCCAGTCCGTTTGTATTGCAATGAATAAGAGTAATATCATGGTGCGTTAATTTACTGTCTAAAATGCCATGAATATTGTATGTCCAAATGTCACAATCAATAATCGATTAAACTGTAATATTCAACTTGATAATTTAATGCAGTTTTTACCAGCAATCATTTAAAAACAAAATCATTTCAGAAATTTACAATATGTTGGTTAAAGTGATATTAATCCGGGAAGCCTGAACTTTGATTATCTTAAAATAAACATATTCTCAACGGATGCTAAAGCATACAAGGTAAGTGATTATGAGTGATTAACACGTCAAAAAAAAAAGAATGAAAATTACACAATCTAAGTTTCTCTGTGCTATTATTTTCAGCATTTTCATCTAAGCGTGCGTATAAAATATAAAAAATCATGACTTTTTCAAAAAGTGATTAACTTGAAAAATAAACTCATCATAGAAACCAGGACTAAATTTTGTATATACACCAGACGCGCGTTTCGTCTACAAAAGACTCATCAGTGACGCTCGAATCCAAAAAAGTTAAAAAGGCCAAATAAAGTACGAAGTTGAAGAGCATTGAGGACCAAAATTCCTAAAAGTTTTGCCAAATCCTGACTTATATAAATATTTATGAATACAAACCACTGTGCATATACAATAAATGTCGAACACCGTGGCCTATGTGCAGTTTTGTCAATGGACACATTACAACATTAACGACTAGAATAATATTCATGACCAATTTTGCCCAAACCACATAAGAGGATACAATGTTTCTTTAAAGGCAATAGTTTGTATTAACGTAAACATTTCAAATCCATCTACATGTATGCTGACGTATTTGCAGCTCAAGTCTTTTGGTGATTATTTTTTTTACTTTTAAATTAATATCTATCTATTGTCAAGATAATAGTCGAAAACTTTAAAACAAATCGGCAAAAATCGACATTTAAGAGCATTGACTTGAAAAGAGCTAAAAACATTGTCTTTTGTTGATTACTTGTTTATATAAAAAAAGAAGATGTGGTATACATGCCAATGAGACAACACTCCATCTAATTCATAATGTATAAAAAAAAATATATATATAGTTCAAAGTACGGTCTACAGCACGTAGCATTGGCTCACACTGAACAGCAGGCTATAAAGGGTACAACAATGACTCATTATGAACTACACCAACAAACGAAAACCACCGAACAACAGGCTCCTGAATCAGGACAGGTGAAAAACTATGCAGAGGGTTTAAACGTTTTTACAATCTTCACCCTAACCGGGGTCATAGGTGTAACATTTAATACACATGTTACAAAAAAAAAAAACATACAATAAAATATCAATTGCAATGACTTATCTCACTCAAAAAGACATTTTAAAAAACTAGTAAACTTACAATAAACTAATAAGTTTGATCTATGACACAATATAGATACGATATAATAACGTAGATACCTATATAATATAGACGTTACAGGCAGATATAAAACACTAGGAAAAGTGTCAATTAGACAATTCTAACCTGGGTTAAAACGGAGTTAAATTAAAATAAATTAATTTTGATAATTTACAAATTAACTAGATTTGTTGATAGAGTACGAGTACAGAAATGAACATTTTTCGTCAAACTAAATACGTATCAAAGACAGTATATATTAAAGAGAAGAGATATAACACAAACTGAGTAAACTTTGAATTAAAGATATGCATTTCAAATTGTGTCAATAGGTCAACTTAACACGAACGTTCGATTTGAGAGTACTCACAGTTACTGAAAGCTAGTTAAAAGCCAAAACCAATTAACATCAGAGACTAAAATCAATTAAAACACATCATAGTATGGAAGGCAATCACTTCCTCATAAGAAGAAACTACTATGACATGATGCAAATATAACATGATATGTATACTTCATTACATCGAGTGATAACTTCATTACGCCAAGTGGTTACTCCTGTACATTGTGTGATAACTTCATCACGTGATGTGGTTACTTCTTTACTTGATGTGAGTTCTTCGTTACGTGATGTTATTACCTCTTTAAATGATGTGAATCATTCATTACATGATGCAGTTACTTCCTTACATGATATAAATTCATCGTAACGAGATGTGGTTTCTTTTTTTACATGATGTGAATTCTTTATTACATGATGTGTTTACTTATTTACATGATGTGAATTCTTTATTACATGATGTGGTTACTTCTTTACATGATATGAATTCTTTTTTTACATGATGTGGTTACTTCTTTACATGATGTGAATTCTTTATTACATGATGTGGTTTCATCTTTACATGATGGGGTTACTTCTTTACATGATGTGGTTACTTCTTTACATGATGTGAATTCTTTATTACATGATGTGGTAACTTCTTAACATGATGTGGTTACTTCTTTACGTGATGTGAATTCTTTATTACCTGATGTGGTTACTTTTTGCATGAAGTGGTTACTTCTTTGCATGATGTGGTTACTTCTTTGCATGATGTGGTTACTTCTTTACGTGATGTGAATTCTTTATTACATGATGTGGTTACTTTTGTACATGATGAGGTTACTTCTGTACATGATGTGAATTCTTTATTACATGATGTGGTTACTTCTTTACATACTGAGGCGACTTCTTTACATGATGTGAATTCTTTATTACATGATGAGGTTACCTCTTTGCATGATGTAGTTACTTCTTTACATGGTGATTACTTCTTTACATGATGTGGTTACCTCTTTACATGATGTGAATTCTTTTTACATGATGTGGTTACTTCTTTACATAATAAGGTTACTTCTTTACATGATGTGGTTACTTCTTTACATGATGTGAATTCTTTATTACATGATGTGGTTACTTCTTTATATGATGTAGTTACTTCTTTACATGATGTGAATTCTTTATAACATGACGTGGTTACTTCTTTATATGATGTTGTTACTATTTACATGATGTGAATTCTTAATTACATGATGTGGTTACTTCTTTACATGATTTGAATTCTTTATTACATGATGAGGTTACTTCTTTACATGATGTGAATTTATCGTTACATGATATGGTTTGTTCTTTATATGATATAAACATTTCATTACATGATGCGAAATTTTTTTTCCGTGATATTAAAAGCCATTTAGTAGTATTTCTATAACATTGGACAAAAAGATATACATTGAAATGTCAAATGAGTGTTACATGGTTATAGACACATATATGACGTTACATGAACACTTCAAAACCTTTTTATGAGAACACGGAACTTCTTGGAAATTTCACCACATACATTTAAAGACAGAAAAAATATAAAGATATCCAAAATGTTAATTTAAATTCTTGAAAGAAATAGGGAAGACCGCCTTGGCGAGTACATTCAGGCCACATGGATTCAGTTAGCAGATTAAATGTTTGTTTATCAATGTTTTCAATTATTTCATAAAATTCTTGTCTGTTAAATAAATATTGTTTTACATTATTAACAAATATAACGGAAACAATTAAGTCAATTCTTTCCTTGACTATTGTGTAATTTCTGAAAAATTTGCTGAAAAATATGATACAAGCCCAAACGAAATATACAACTCGTCTAAACATCAACCCAACAATGTTAGATCTGTAAATTTGCTTTTGCAAATTTTGTGTTCTTCCCTCGCAGGGATTCGAACTCATGTTACTGAGATATCGTGACACCAAATCGCCTGCACTGTAGCCATCCCGCTAGACCACACAACCACCTGGGCTTCATAAAAAATGAAGCTTTCGGTGGCCGGGTGTTACCTTTCCACGTCAGTTTTAATCTAGCGTCGTACTACAGTACATGCTATATAAGGCATGAAGATGTTATTCTTACAGATCAGCTAAATTATTTATAGTAAAGGATCCTACAAATTAATGTAAGATACAGTCACTGAAAATAATTATATTTATAAGTACGTCTGAGCCAGTGACAACTCTACAACAGATTTCATCCATCGGATCACCAGTATTAGTAATACAAGGCTTAAACTCATTCTGTATATATAATTCGTCTAAACATTAGCCCAACAATAATAAACCTGTAAATTTGCGGAAGCATATTTTTTTTCTGTTCTTCCTTGGCCGGGATTCGAACTCATGCTACTGGGTTGTAGTGGCACAACATCGCCTTGCACTGTGCCCAACGCGCTAGACCACTCGACCACATAAGCTCTAGTTAAGTAAAGCTTTTCGTGACCAGGTTTTAAATAACTTGTGGTAACAAAATTCTTATCTGAATAATTTCAGGCATTTGTTATTGAAATAATTATATGTTAAGGAAAGAAGTTACTGTGAATTGTTATGACCTAATTTCCGTTTAATATGTTAAAATAATACAATTAATTTAACAGACAGGAAATATGCTTAAATTGAAAACATTGATAAACAAAATTTAAATATGCTAACTGGGTCCGTCTGGTCGGAATGTCATCGCTAAGGTGGTCTTTCCTATTCTTTCAAACATTTGATTAAAACCCTTTATGCCTACCAATCATTTCGGAGAGGTTCCGTGTTCTTATAAAGATGTTCTGACATAATAAGGTGTTCACATAAAATTATACCGGTATGTGTTTCTTACCAGGTAATACTAATTTGACATTACAGTGTAGAAATACTACGTAATGTCGTCTTTTAACAACATGTAAAAAAGTTTCGCATCATGTTATGAATGTTCAGAAATGCATGAAATGTAAAGAAGTAATCACATCATGTAACGAAGATTTATCATCATGTAAAGAAGTAACCACATCACGCAATGAAGTTTTCACATCATGTAAAGAAGAAACCACATCACGGATGAAGTTTTCACATCATGTACCGAAGTAACCACATCACGTAATGAAGTTTTCACATCATGTAATGCGTATTAATATCATGTCATTGTGTTTTGACATGATGTTAGTAACATTGACATCATGTCATTGTTGTTTCTTCTTATAAGGCAGTAATGGCGTTATATACCCCAGAGATTTAGTGTTAAACGACATGGACAGTCAAAGAAACATGACTTGTGCGTTTGAATTTATATTTCACATTTACTATTGACCATAATAGAATGACGAGGATAGTCTAAAGTTTATCATTTCCATTAAATGGTCCGAGTACACAGTTATTTCGTAGTGCATTTCTTTTGGACAATAAATGAAAAATCAAAAAATCTTTACAGTGTGCTTTACTACTTTTGGGACAAATTATATCAAAATTATAGAAAACTTCATCGGCTTTATCTCAAAATATGGACAATTTTGTGTTAAGGAGGGCCTTGAAATCTTTTGACAGCTTCTCAAGTGCTAATTTTTAACCTTTTTCAGCTGGACCTTCCACCCTACTTGCTATTTGAGGCATAAAACATGGAGTAATAAATTTGAAAGGGGTATACAAACAAATTGTCAAATAACACACTGTCCACACTAATAACTATATTCGATAACTGTGTACTCGGACCAGATAACTAACAATAAGTTATTCAAACTGTTAACAGAGATTGTCCGATATTAAACTGTAGGACTTCATGGCTTTATGTCAGCAGTTTTACTTTGAGTAACAGGTTACATTGATACAGTATATTTATGCGTTGTTTGTACTTGTGTTTATTTTGTTTTCTTGCCTGTAGAATCTTGCAGAATGACAATTTATTAGTGCTAATTTGGCGTCAAACAGGCCAAACCCAATGGCAACAATGAGCTTTCAAAAAGTCGTCTATTGACCTAAAAAAAAGAAAAGAAAAAAAAAAGGGTTTATTTTTAATTAGGAAAAAAAGTAGATTAAAATAAACTACCGGTATTATATTTTGCATGGTATACTCATTTCTTTTTCAAACTTATTATCAAACACTACAGAAAATAATGTGTTTCTAACATCTTTAAACTTCTAAAAAGAGATTTCTTAACATCTAAGAAACGGACGAAAATCTATAAAAAACATATCATAAAGGACGAATGATTTTGTTCAGTAAAACAGTTTCTACTAATATCATGAATATGGTGGTGTGTTTAAAGACAACAGTTAACAATGTTATATTTTTTGTACAATCTTGTAATTGTATATTTTCTTCTGTAGAAAATGGTGAATTAAATCTGGTTTTATAGCTAGCTAATCTTCTCACTTGTATGACAGTGGCATCAATTTTGTAATTGACACTTGCATTGTAGAGGAAGTGACGATGATCATATAAAGTTATAACTTGCATTTAATTTTGGCCTTACAATCAAAATCTGAGTTAGCAGACAGTAACAGTTTTTATTTTAAGGAAGGTCCTTTTGAGGTGTTCACCTTGAACTACATGTTATACTTTGAGACGTCAACGATTTTATGTCAAGACAGCTTCAGGAAATTATAGACCACTATTTAATCAGTAAAACAAATTTAGGAATCAGTTGCAGAAATATAAGCGAGGTGATCTCGGACCAAAGGATGTGTTTCTTGAAAATAAAATATATTTACAACCCAAAATGCTCGAAAAAAAAAAACACAGTGTATTTTTGTTTTATCAAAAGCATGTTTCAAAGAGAAGTGAAAGATAGTCCAATATGAAATGAGTACTCCCGCAGTCCTTGTTATTGGGATTTACGCCGAAGGTAAAAGTGTGTTTTGTGACACATTTTGAACTACCTTTGTATAAATATGGATTGATTATTTATAATTTTACAGACTGTGTTTTATTTTATTTGTTTGTAAAATGTCATATCAATTTAATAATTAATTCAAAACTTACAAATCGGACAAGTGTAACGAATGCCTAACAAATTGAATTCAGTATTTATTTTCTGACCTTAAGCTTGATATCAGACTAAGTTGTCCCCGCAGTTTTTCAATTCTGCCCCTAATCTAACAACTAATACAGAAAGTAAAGTTTCAAAATCCAAAACAAGAGAACTATATTAGATTATCACTGATCTTTCGATGTTTTTTTTTGCCATGGCGTTGTCAGTTTGTATTATTACTTATGAGTTTAAATACTCTGTTCGTACAAATATATTTGCTCACTATTTCTTTCACAAAATCAATGTTTTGATTTCAGGATGCAGCCGATATGGCACTTTCTAGTCTGTTGTTTGTTGACAGTTGGAGCTGCAGATATTGATTTTGATTACCTTTTGGATCAATACATTCTTATTTGCGGCAACATGCTATGTAATAAAACCAGTGGATTTGTTCCAAAGATTCCAGCATATTTTTCAGTTTGTACTGAATGTTTTTGTGATGAAAAATGTGTTTTCAACGGAACCTGCTGTCCAGATAAATTTTTCTCCCTCAAACTGGAATGCACAAATACTTCAATTGTTTCACACAAAACCGAATCTAAAGACGTATTCGAAGATTCATTTCTAATGAGAGTGACTTGTCCCGAAGGTACAGATCCATCATCAAAAGCTAATTGCGAGAGTAACAAAACCTTATCAGAAAAGATACAACATATGCCCGTTACTTCTTCCGAAACTTTGATATCGTACAAAAATAAATTTTGCGCTCAATGTAATAATGAAAGTAAATTTGAGTATTGGATATTCAATTCTGTGTGTGACGAGTTTGTAGATTTTAATTTCATTTCATCCTTAGATGAAATTCTAAAAACAGCTATAGACAAAAAATGTAAAATAAGCAGTAATTTAACTGGATTGAACACCACTGGTTGCTTTAGAATGTACGGATACAACACCATAAAGACTTGTAATGTAACAGGTTCTTGGTTAACTTACAACAAAGATATTGAATGGGCATGTCTGCATTACAATAACAGATTCCTTGACTTTAAGAATGTTTTTTGTTACATATGTAACCCCCCAGTTAAAGTCGAAGAAGTAATAACAGGTTGTAACATTACGAGGAAATTATTTTGGTATGAAGATTACCAAAATTTTCAGACAGCTTGTGAAGTACTTGGTGAAACAACAGCAACATATCCTTTCAAGAATTCCTTCTGTTACCTCTGCAATTCGGTACCTAATCGAACTGAAATAGATGGCAGGCGTGTGCTTATGTATTTCGATGCTGCTGCTAGTATTGAGGAGAAGGTGGTTGACGGGAAATACTTTGAATATATTTTGGAAATAGAGTATTTTGATGATGAATACATGGATAGTTATTTAAAGACACAGGCATACCGGTCTTCTGAAACACAAATGATGACAAATCATCGTGTTAATCTAACGGAAATGTATACACATTATTATGCTATGACCGGAAATGGTCATTTTTGTGTAAATGTATCAACAAATGTTATAGCAGATGAACGACATAATTGTGGTTGTTCCGATGGTTGTCACTTTGATTTCGAAAAGCCTTGCTGCATCGATGCTGATTTCAAATATTCGACCTCGTGTATAAATAGTTATCTGGTGTATGACGGATGTGAAGATATAGCTATGGATTTTAATATTTTGTCATACATGTGTCAAAACATGGAAGGTACATCTGACTTGTTTTCTTCGATTCCAGTCAATGATAACATGAATAAACCACAAGGTGCTAACTACAAGAATATATATTGTGCTATGTGTAGAAGTCACAAAAATAGTTATAAAGTTAAGCGTAATTCTAACTTTTCTACTGAAAAGAAGTTTAAACCATGGATATTTACTTTGATTTGTACAAATGTCATTCCAATATATTTCCATGTATTTTTGTCACACTTGTTTGAAACACGATTTTTATCTAATTGCAACTTTACATTAGTTCCAGAATTTTGTCACAAAAAATGTTCTGCTAAATCGGCATTTACCAAAGGAAATACCAATAGTTCATGGGCCTGTCAGAACTTTAAGTCTACACCCAACAGCGTGGATTTTTACTATAAACTTAACGATTCATCGCTAAATGAGTATCAAAATATATTTTGTGCTATGGAAGAAAAGACTAACAATGAAACTACAAAACTAATACAACAGTGCAATGTTACAGGTCGTTGGAATTTTATTGACGAGCGCTTACAAAAAGAGTGTAGAGAGCTTCCTCAAATTAACTTTCATTACCCGTATAAGAACATATTCTGCAAAACGTGTAACGAAGAACGTATCGAGTATGTGAATAACTATGTTGGCGGTTTCGAATGTAATGAAGGTGAACGTGGGTATGTTGATATTTCATTTCGAAGTATGTTCTCATTTTTGTCATATGAGGAACAAGCAGACAGCTTAGGACACGAAACCTGTAAAAAGAGCCAAGTGTATGATTCTATAAAGGTAAGCATCGCTAACCAGTAAATATTCATCAATTTATAAGGGGCTGTTTAATTTTCTTATTGCATTGAAAGCTGTGTTCGGTCATGCGTGCATAAGTGCATTTGAAATCTTTGATATTCAATGAGTGTACTGGTTTATTACTCTCACATAACGACCCATGTAGTAGATAACTTATCTTGTTTCCAATGATTGTTTTTGTTATTGCAGCAGACCAATCCCCCCAAAAAATATGTTTTTTTTTTGTAAGGAGACAATATTATTTGTAATGTTTAACAGAAGAACTGGGAATAACAAACAAAACTTAGAATCCCACATCTTCCCCACGTCATTCAATAAAGGGAAAATGTTCTAAAATTACTCAAACGACCTTCTATTTTGGGTATAAAACCTTAAAAGAAAATTAATCACAAACTTTATATTTTTTCGGTAATCCAATGAGTACTACTTGTGCATCCTATTGGTCGACTTGTTTATGTGCTCATAAAAAGCAGAATTCATACAGAACCTTTCCAAAGACAATGAAAAATTCTTTTATATATCTGCTGGTGTTATTGTTATTAATTGGTGCTTAAGATGTTCATTAAGGGGGTAGACCTTGGCTCAGGGAGATAACTCTTTAAATCAATTATGCGTTTGTAAAAGTCAAGTTTCGTCAATGAATTTTAAGCATTTAACAGATTGGAAATAATCTATGTATCCGAGAAGCTTAGAACATATTTATGAAAATGGCTGACACAAACGTACTGATGATTTTATGAGTTATTTCCCTTAACCTAGGTCTACCTCCTTAAATATGCATTCAAAAACATCAACTATCAAATATCGAGGAGCATTAGTACAGTGATTTTGTCATATTTTGGTTCAGTTGATCATTATTTGGTTTGGTGTTTTCGAATAAAAAATAATGACAAAGGATGTGTTCCTAAAAAAAGCCATGCAGATAAATTTAGCTCGGACAATATCTGTGTTTATATCTATTATATTGGTTAGTGCAAATGTTGTATTATACAAGAAATACTATGAAACATTGACGCTTGTGTATTAAATCTAGGGTATTGTGTTGGTATTGTTTGTGACACATTAACAAATGTTCTTCTTCTGCAGCTAACATTTCATTTTTT
>CM034352.1:71871549-71900587 GCA_019925275.1 Mytilus edulis
AAAAATATAGAAAAACCACAAAAATTAAATACCCGGAAGTGAAAGTTTTCCTCAATCCACGAAAATTTGTCCCCAAATAAAATTTTTTAATGAATCCACAGTAATTTTGCATTCACAAGGTACCCCAAAAAATGATAAAAAGTCCCATAACTCCTGTAAATATTGGCGAATTAAAAGGGCGGTACAATTTTGTCAAAAAACCAAAAAAGGCAAACCACCCTATAAGTAAGAACACTTTTGTAACACGGATTCAGAGGAATGTAGTGTTATTGTTAAAAATACAAAAAAAAACATGGTAAAAAGCCCCTTTGAAAAAAATTGTTACATTCCTTGCGTTTTGGTTGAAAAGCGGGTACAAGTAATTTAATTTTACCGCCTCACAAGATGGGCGAGGGCTCAAGCTTAAAAAATAAAAATTTTTTGGGCTCCAATTGTACCTTTTTCACATTCTAGAGAAAAAAAAATCATAAGAGAAGTTGCATTCACAAAGTATTATTGGGGTAAAAATTAAAAAAAGTCCCTTAGCTACTGTAAGTATGATCAAATTCAAATCAAGGTATATTATTGTAAACTATACATGATAACAAATAATCATGCCAAGAATGAGACCTTTATGTCAAATGGTCTGAGAATAGTTGTCTCCACAAGATAGAGTTAAAATCTAAAACCTCCAGTAAAATGCTCGGATCAAACTGATGGTTGTCAACTACGCATCATGACAATCCTACCAATTTTGAGAGATTTCAGTAAATATAGGCATAGTTTTATCGATGTTCAAATCTTATAAATCGATTTAAAATAAGCAATATTACAAAAAAAATCTGAGGTAATCGCATGAACTCATAAAATAGATAAACCAATTGAGTTCGAATTCTGATATGTATGCACCGTAAAACAGTCTCAGAGTACTGTGGATTCATAATTTGTCGTTAAATACCAATTTTCGTGAATTTCGTAGGCACAGGTGAACAACAAATTTACATGCTCAACGAAATTCACATTTTCCATAGACTTGTAAAAATATAGAAAAACCACGAAATTAAATATCCACGGAAGTGAAAGTTTTCCTCAATCCACGAAAATTTGTACCCATGAAAAATTAATGAATCCACAGTAATATTGCATTCACAAGGTACTCCAAAAATGATCAAAGTCCCATAACTCCTGTAAATATTGGCGAATTAAAACGGCGGTACAATTTTGTCAACAACCAATAAAAGGCAAACCATCCTACTCAGTAAGAACACTTTCTGTAACACGGATTCAGAGGAATGTAGTGTTATTGTTATAATACTAAAAAAACATGGTCAAAGTCCTTTCGTAAAATTGTTACATTCCTTGCGTTTTGGTTGAAAAGCGGGTACAAGTAATTTAAGTTACCAGCCTCACAAGATGGGCGATGCTCAAGCTTATAAATACAATTTTTGCTCCAATTGTACCTTTTTCACATTCTAGAGAAATAAATCATAAGCACTGGTGTCTAATACCATAATTACGTCTTATTCCAATATATATATATTTTTTTAATTTAGACGATGATGCATCATTTTGTCTCTTCATTATATATTCATGAGATTGAGATATCTGTAAACTGTCGCTTTAATTTATAATTCAAGGTATGCGAAAACTAGGCACCAGCCAAATATGTCATACCTTTTCAGAAAAAAGATTAAGTTAACAATACATGTTTTTGAGGGGGTTTAAAACCTTATTATACTTTGTTACTAAAAATGATAGAGAAAAGTGGTAAAGGCAAAAGTTGACCATTACTTACAATAAACTGTGAACGAGTTCGTTAAAGTTCAGAGAATATGATATTATTTAACTAATTTGAAAACAATATGCATTCATAGCAAACAATTTCAAATTTTTAGCATTTTTGTTATTTATACAATTATATAGTTTATTAATACAACAAGTGCTGCAATTCTAAAAATAACTCTAATGAAAAGTATCGCATTGACAAACATTAAATATAACCTTCTTTTATATAGGATATTTGCAGAACTCTCTGAAATCAGTAAGGTTTATATGTATATTGAATGCAAGAATTACAACATTTGAAAATTAGAACTTTGGGTATTCTCTGATTTCTTTAAGGCATATCTTTTTTCTGCTCATTCGTCGAGTTCTTGCCGCATTGTCACATTCCCCGTTTTCATTCCTAATTTTATTGCGAGCACTTCATCAGTACAATTAATCTGTTGGCATTGCCAACATTTTATCAGTACAATTTCTCTGAGGCGCTAACACTTTATCTGTACAATTTCACTGAGACACTGCTAACACTTTATCAGTACAATTTCTCTGAGGCATTGTTAACACTTTATCAGTACACTTTCTCTGAGGCATTGCTAACACTTAATTAGAACAATTTCTCCGAGGCACTGCTAACACTTTATCAGTACAATTTCTCTGAGGCATTGCTAACACTTTATCAGTACAATTTCTCTTAGACATTGCTGACACTTTATCAGTACAATTTCTCTGAGGCATTGCTAACACTTTATCAGTACAATTTCTCTGAGGCACTGCTAACACTTTCTCAGACTGAGTACAATTTCTCTGGGGCATTGCTAACATTTTATCAGTACAATTAATCTGTTGGCATTGCAAACATTTTATCAGTAGAATTTCTCTGAGGCGCTAACACTTTATCAGTACAATTTCTCTGAGGCATTGCTAACACTTTATCAGTACAATTTCTCTGATGCATTGCTAACACTTTATCAGTACAATTTCTCTGAGGCGCAAACACTTTATTAGTACAACTTTTCTGAGGCATTGCTAACATTTTATTAGTACAATTTCTCTTAGACATTGCTAACATTTTATCAGTTCAATTTCTCTGATGCATTGCTAACACTTAGTTAGTACAATTTTTCTGAGGCATTGTTAACACTTTATCAGTACAATTTCTCTGAGGCACTGCTAACACTTTATCAGTACAATTTCACTGAGGCACTGCTAACACTTTATCATTACAATTTCTCTGAGTCATTCCTAAAACTCTATCAGTACAATTTTAGAGTTATTGCTTACACTTTATCAAAACTATCTCACCTATTATGCCACCTATTTTTCCATTCATAAAATTAAACCCATTCATTTTATTTTTGGAAAAACGATAAATTTATTCACATGGTACATGTATCATTCCAATCCTGACTTGAAAAATGTATTTTTAAGGTCAAATGTTTAACTAACTATACAGCATCGTTCATTGTACTTTTAGGCCGGTAATCAACTGAAAATTGTTGTCTGATGGGTTGTCATGGAAATATTGCAAAAGTTTTAATCCACAAAAAACCAACACTATTTGAATATTTCGTAGAAGAGCTGTCTAGAAATTTTCAGAGGTTGAAGACAATATTATATATATAATTACGTAGATAAAAGATCATAAAACTCAAAAGAAATGAAATAGTTTTGAAATTATGCATTTTCATGATATAGTTAAAGATCATTGAAAAGACATTAATTATCGAAATGCGCATCTTTTGCAGTAAAATTGGTACCGTTAATATTATCAAGTCTGTCGTCAAGGGGATTTGCAAAAAACTTAAGGGGTTGTTCGTGAAGGTGTGTCCGACTTTTCTTCTTCTTTTAAGTTACATTGCACAAATAAAACAATAAATATGCCTAAATTCTAATTAAATAATTATTAAACACAAAAACGTAAAATAAAATACCAGTAAAATACACTAAGAGTTGGGATATGTGTAGTAGGACAACACTTTTGTTTTTGTTATTCAAACGTTAACACACCTACTCTGATGTTATCACTCATTAGAGATGTATTTTACTTGAAACAGATATTCAATGTCTTGTACTGGGATTTTAATATAAACATGTAGCCTTCATTTATTTATATTATAGAATCTGAAGCGGGATACACGTGAAATATTTTTTATTCTTTTAAGTTTTCAGGACAAAACAAGTCAACTCTAGGACGAACGTAAATAGGTGTACCCGACTTATGCTTGCGATAAGATTATTGCCCATATATAGATTTTTTTCACCAAAATACTGTTCCCGGGGAACGATGCAAATTGATCCTTTCTGATGAAGATTTTGCAGTGGAACTAATGCATATGTCTATCTAAGATCAAGAAGTATTTGCACCTACCGAAATTGTCTGTTTTTATTGAAATTTCTCTTAAATGTATAATTTTACAAATATATTTTAGCTACGTACTATAATTTGATTAAAAATGAGTATATAAGATGCACGATGTCCTGAATAATGCACCTACAATAAACCGTTTAAGGCCCTAGAAACAGATGTAAACAATACAAATATGGCCATCTTAATATTCTGTAATGAATACTTTCATTTCTCTTGTTTTAACTAGAAATCAGCTTGAAACGACAGTTAAGGAACAATCTTTCATAACACTGGTATATATTAATAGAGGATTAATAAAGGAACAAAAAAGCAAAACAAGAGGCTCTAAAGAGCCTGTGTCGCTCACCTTGGTCTATGTGACTATTAAACAAAGGAAGCAGATGGATTCATGACAAAATTGTATTTTGGTGATGGTGATGTATTTGTACATCTTACTTTACTGAACCTCTTTGCTGCTTACAATTATCTCTATCTATAATGAACTTGGCCCAGTAGTTTCAGTGGAAAATGTTAGTAAAAATTTACAAATTTTATAAAAATTGTTGAAAATTGACTATGAAGGACAATAACTCCTTAGAGGGTCAATTGACCATTTCGGTCATGTCGACTTATTTGTAAATCTTACTTTGCTGAACATTATTGCTGTTTACAGTGTATCTCTATCTATAATAATATTCAAGACAATAACCAAAAACAGCAAAATTTCCTTAAAATTATCAATTCAGGGGCAGCAACCCAACAACGGGTTGTCCGATTCATCTGAAAATTTCGGGGCAGATATATCTTGACCTGATAAACAATTTTACCAAATGTCAGATTTGCTCTAAACGCTTTGGATTTTGAGTTATAAGCCAAAAACTGCATTTTACCCCTATGTTTTATTTTAGCCATGGCGGCCATCTTGGTTGGATGGCCGCGTCATCGGACACATTTTTTAAACTAGATACCCCAAAGATGATTGTAGATAAGTTTGGATTAATTTGGCCCAGTAGTTTCAGAGGAGAACATTTTTGTAAAAGATTACTAAGATTTACGAAAAGTGGTTAAAAATTGACTATAAAGGGCAATAACTCCTAAAGGGGTCAACTGAACATTTCGGTCATGTTGACTTATTTGTAAATCTTACTTTGCTGAACATAATGGCTGTTACAGTTTTATCTCTATCTATAATAATATACAAGATAATAACCCAAAACAGCAAAATTTCCTTAAAATTACCAATTCAAGGGCAGCAACCCAACAACAGGTTGTCAGATTCATCTGAAAATTTCAGGGTAGATAGATCTTGACCTGATAAACAATTTTACCTAATGGCAGATTTGCTCTAAATGCTTTAGTTTTTAAGTTATAAGCCAAAAACTACATTTTTCCCCTATGTTCTATTTTTAGCCGTGGCGGCCATCTTGGTTGGTTGGTCGGGTCACCGGACACATTTTTTTAAACTAAATACCCCAAAGATAATTGTGGCCAAGTTTGGATAAATTTGGCCCAGTAGTTTCAAAGGAGAAGATTTTTGTAAAAGATTACTAAGATTTACGAAAAATGGTTAAAAATTGACTATAAAGGGCAATAACTCCTATATGGGTCAACTGACCATTTCGGTCATGTTGACTTATTTGTAAATCTTACTTTGCTGAACATTATTGCTGTTTACAGTTTATTTCTATCTATAATAATTTTCAAGATAATAACCAAAAACAGTAAAATTTCCTTAAAATTACCAATTCAGGGGCAGGAACCCAACAAGGAGTTATCCGATTCATCTGAAAATTTCAGGGCAAATAGATCTTGACCTGATAAACAAATTTATCACTGTCAGATTTGCTCTAAATGCTTTGGTTTTTGAGTTATAAGCCAAAAACTGCATTTTACCCCTATGTTCTATTTTTAGCCATGGCGGCCATTTTGGTTGGTTGGCCGGGTCACCGGACTCATTTTTTAAACTAGATACCCCAATGATGATTGGGTCCAAGTTTGGTTTAATTTGGCCCAGTAGTTTCAGAGGAGAAGATTTTTGTAAAAGTTAACGCAGGACGACGACGGACGACGGACGCCGGACGCCAAGTGATGGGAAAAGCTTACTTGGCCCTTCGGGCCAGGTGAGCTAAAAAATATATAGGTCAATGTGCCTGTTTTCCAGATAATAGCCATTGAAATTTTGGCGGGAAATGTTCTCTCTTGATTTTACATAGCTTTATCTTTGACAAGTTTAAGTTCTCAAAAACTATTAGAAATGACAAGTATTTTACAAGACTTTAACAGATGGCTTATAATTATACATGTAAAAGCTTTATGAAATAGAAAATGGAGATCAATGGGCATTTTTTTTAAGCCACTCAAATGTATAAAACCGGAGGATTCCGAAAATCTGACAAAAATCCCAAACATGACAAGCGAACATCCTTTAGTGATATAATCAGGCTTCTACTAATGCCCGATAAAAACCAAGATAATTATATGGCTATCATGTAATCGGGTATGTTGAGTCTTTAGTTTTTTATATAGTGTTTTGTGGACTTATTATTTCTCTTCGTCCTTTTTTTTTCGCTTTTTGACATGGCGTGGTAACATTTTATTCGACTTATGAGTTATGAATGTCCCCTGTTAAGCAAGTGTCTTTTGAATGTACTTTGATCATTGAAATCGAATTCGTACCAAACCTTAAAAAAAATGAAAGATAAGACTGATTAATAAATTAACTATATATCGGATTTCATTATCATAAATGTTAAAACATACAAAGTATATTAGTTTCACAATTCAGGAAGAAGCCTCATCAGATTATTACTCATATTTCCTTCCATTTATTATATAAATGATATCAATTTTAATTCAATAAATATTGGTGACGTGAACATTGTCAGATCGGAGTATCGATATATATTTTCCTTAATGACATGTCTGTATTCCGTCCTGCTTGTTGGCGGGGAAACCATATATCACATTTCATTATCCATATTTGATACCAGGAATCGCAAGAAAAACAAGGAGGTTTACTGGATATTATTGTCCATAACATCGTTTCGAAATAATTAGTGAATAAGTTATTGTTAGAATTAATTTTTATTTATAATTCAGCCATTGCATATCCAATAACGAATTATTTTTGTCAGTTGAAACCTCATTCCACTATGACACCACAATTTCCGTGGGCGATGGCACTATATATATTAAATGTATACCCCTTATAATGTTATCACCTATCGGTGACCAGCAAAGACAATACGGCAGGTAAAGTAAAAACTTATACTTATAAAAAAAAATACTGAAAATACTGTTTCATTTTCTAATGCAAAATTTTTACATGAAAACTGTTTATAACTTTATTTTATGGAGGAAAACGGAAGCTAGATAATGATCCCGTTGTTATCTGTTATATCTTTGTTTTGAAAACGTTTAACGGATGTGCATCGTGCATAAAGTAATAGTCTAAGAACATTTAGCCAGCTTAGATACAAGTATCTTGTCTGAGGGAGGGATTGATCGTATTTTCCAAAAAGAACTCTGAATGAAACAAAATAATCTCTGAAACTGACATTATCAAAATGCTTGATCTCTTGATTGACAACATATTTGCTACGTGTTGGAGGACTTGTTTATTTTTTTTCATATGAGGCTGACTTCGTTCAAGAACTTCTTATGAAGAAAGAACAGAAGTAAGCAATATCCTTTTACAAAATGTTACGCTATATAGATGATGATCTCTTACTATATTATTAAAAATGTGGTAACTATGTTGAACGCATCTGTCCCATAAAGAAAAAGGATACATAGATACAGTTGACTCTGCCTCTTATCATGACCTTAATCTAGAAATTGACGTTGAATGTCGGTTGAAAACAAAACTTTACATATTAAAAGAGATGAGTTCAGCTTTCTAATTGTGAAATATCCATTTCTATGTAGCATACGAAGTATATATCTCCCAGTTGAAACGATATTACAGGGCTTTTATTTTCTACCATGATTTCCTTGATAGACGGTTGCTGCTCACAAGGAAGCTTCAAATCAGGAGGTAAAGTTGAAATCATCTCTTCGTTAATATTACAGACGATAATGTTAAATGTAATGGAATACCTGCTTCACAGATGACGACGGATTGTCGTAATCTCAAACTCTTTTCCCAGAATGTGACCTACCAAATTAGACCTATCACCAGGGTTGTACTTGAAACACGATGGGTGCGACATGTGGAGCAGGATCTGCTTAACCTTCCGAAACACCTGAGATCACCCTAGTTTTTGGTGGAGTTCGTGTTTGCTCGGTCTCTAGTTTTCTATGTTGTGTTTTGTGGATTTTTTATTGTCTGTAACAGTTTATCTTTTTTATTTAGTCATGGCATTGTCAGTTTATTTTCGACTTACGAATTTGAATATTCCTTTGGTATATTTCGTCTCTCTTAGATAAATGGTTATGGTCCAATGGAAAATTCTGATTTAGACTAAATGTCCTCTTTCTAATATTTTACTTGGCAAGACCTGATTCAGAAATACAACCACTCGTACCATATTTCATTTATATACACAAAAATAGATCGACGGCATATACGAGTTGATATTCGGTTTTTTTTCATTGTATAAAATATTGGTTTATTGTCCAGGAAAATATTTCCGGAGGAAGTGGTCCGTGTACTGTTTATATTTTGACAAAATATTCATATTATTCACCTCTTATGGCAGAGATAAAATTCGTTTCATTAAAAAATATATCGATTAAGATTGATTGTAAGTACCATTGAAGTGTTCACTATCCTGTTCAAAAAAAGGACATGTAATACGGTTGTTGTGGTTGCCCTCTGTCATATTTAATTTTCATTTATTGCTGAAATATAAGTCAGACTGTTGGTTTTCTCTTTTGAGTTTTTCACATTTTATAAAACTGAGGCATTTTATAGTTTACTATACGGTATGGGTATTTCTCATTGTTGAAGACCGTCCAGTGTACTTGTTCACATCTTTGAACTTTGGTCTATAGTTGAATGGTTGTCTCATTGACAATTATACCAAATTGCATTGTTTGAAAACGCATAAAAATCTTCCTGACGGTAACGTATACAATGCAGAAAACGAGAGTATGCGAACTATTACATTACCATGTCGAAAATTTAAACAAAATGAAGAATTCCTCCTTTTCAGTTGATAAAATATTAAAACTAACTTTGAGTAGAGATCATAGAGTGGTCGAATGTGGTCGCGAAAGGATCAGATATTGGTCGAGTTGGTCTTGGATAATATAAATATACAAGTCGCAGAGATCTGGAAACGATCGGGCATTGGTCAAGTTAATCTGGAAATTGTCGACATTAGTCGAGCTAAGGTTGAAAATAAACTCATTATAGATACGAAATGATCGAGTACTGATTGTTAATTTTTGTATTTCGACCAACTCGATCTCTACACGATCCTTTCCCGATCAATTTGACCGCTACTCGACGAATTCTCGATCTTTTCTCGAATGAATTGCTTCTCGATCCTTATTCGAATGTTTTTGACATGTCAGAAACTCTCGGGTAGAAAATCAGATCGATGACGAGCAAGGTAGACTATCCCGAACATTCTTGTTGATTGAGTCAGACCTGTCTTCCGATAACGTAATTTGTCTTGATCGGGCTTGATCTGATCGCAGGGTGAACCTAGCTTAAACGACACATTGGATCATGAGGGAAAATTATATATAACACCAATTCACTGGTTACCCAATTCGGGAAGAACAAGCTGTTGCGATATTTGATTTATTTATTTCCCCAAATAATCTCTTTTCTCATATCCGAAAAGTGATAAAAAAAAATGTTGTTTAAACGCCTCCTGTTTTAATCCAACTTAAAATTACTTGTTAATTTTTTAAAGTTTATTTAAATGGTTTTATGTTATCCTAAGGGGGTAGACCTGGTATATGGGAGACAACTCTTACACGTGTATTGAATGTCATTAGTGCGTTTTCAAGTTTTAACATAGAAGTAAATTACAAAGTGATCACGAATTTATGTTGTTTACATTTGGCTGTGAGAATGATGCAGACAAATCCAGTAAGCTGTACATGTTTGACACCACAAACATTAAACTAAAAAAACATCTTTTTTTAATGATATGAATGAAAAGGAAAAACATTACCATTCGTACATGAAACGCGTAAAAAACATAAATGAACTGAGTCTGAGGAGTTCTGGAGCAACTCTACTGAGTAAAGGACCTTGTGACATTATTTACAGAAAAATCTTAGAAGTTTTGGGAAATTCGATTTGAACATATGAATTAAATAATGAAGTAATATGGTTTTAGTGCTAAGTCATTGCTACAGAGATTGTACTTTATACTGTTTGTGTTTTGTTTTTTTCTAATATAAAGGCACTCTCCAAGAAGATATGATCTGAACATCAATCCTAGAACAAGCATATGCTAATAGATAATCTACATTAACACAAAGATAGTACTAAGATAGTGACAGACTGTCAAAAACGATGAATTCTGATTTCGTCTGCTATTGATTACAGGGGCAGTTTGTTGTCTGGGGAGAGGAACCAATAAATAGTTGTGATAAAAAATTAAGTCAACTCGTCCCATGGATGCTCGTCCCATACTGAATATTACTGTTTTTTCTTGTAAAATTAATAAGAATAAGTATTGGGACATAACTCCTTTGACTATTACACATTTCAAGAATGCAAAGACAGTCTGTAGGAGTTTTTGTAAGGGAAAAATGAATTTCTCACAAAATTCTACTTTTTCGTGTGCCTTGTTAGCCGACTTGTTGAAAAAAATTGTGAAAATTTTAAAAGTTCAAATTTGATAAAATTCTGTGATTTTAAAGATTAATTACCAATAAATGTATAAACAATTTTTTGCAGGAATTAAACATCAAATTTTTTTTCTGGCTAAATTTGAAAAAAAATGAGCTATCTGAGCTGGCCAAACTTTTCGCCGTATCAATTATTAAAAACCGTTTTTTTACATTCAGGCTATTTTTATTACCATGATGTTTCAGATTTACTTTAAAATATGTTTCTTTATGCAATTTAACAGTCAGGGGTATTTCTATTGACTACATGTTCAGAAACTCTCAATGATTTTTAACTTCTAGTGTCTTCGACCGTTTTTTAGGGTACCCCAAAACTGGTCATATTCAATATACCTTACCTTATAAAATGAAACGGTCAATCTTCTTAAGACTTTGGCAGATGATTTATTGACCCCTACCTTTTCAGTGATGTAAATATAAGAAAAAATAAACGAGAGGAAAATTTTGGTGCTACCAAGGCCTACCCCCTTAATTCATGTTAAGTTCATGTTAACGGGTTGGTCTGTACAGCGTTTGCCCTCAATTTTAACTATACTATTTCAAAGCACCCCAATCCAAATTCCTTATATACTACTACGTTTTAACTTCAACCCTGAGAAAGAACCAAAGGTTTGAAAATATTCATATCTTTTGATATATCCGATTTTGAAGTACAAAAAAAGTGTTATATCGTCAGCCAATTGTGATAGTTTGATGCTTTGTGTTTTATTATCTATAGTAATACTGATACCTTTAATGTCTGAGATTTGTCTTAATCGCACCGCTCGGTCATAATTTCGACTGATGAAACAAAAGATAAAGTCATTACGGACATCCTTGATGAATTGGTGATTTTTCAAAAAAGTTCGGATAACCATCCATTATTTATTACACACGACGGTATTCCCTTATATAATGTTTCCACCCTGATCTGAATGATTCATTAAGACCAAAATGTTTATATAAGAACTCTTAGCATAAATTCCAATTTCAAAAAATTAAAAGCTTTTGTAAAATCGGCAAATATAATAGCTCCATCTATTCCGTTTGATTCTACATAGTCCAATATATCTGGGATTTGCTGTCAATTAAATCCGATTAAACGATTATTTACATATCTGTCTTTGAGTGAAAATCATTGAAAAGAACAATTTCCCATCTTTGTTTTTTAATATATTATGTTTACTTTGTAGAATGAATTTGCTGTACATGTTTATGGCCATTGGTTCCACTGTAACAGTTTCCACAGCTGACAGTCCTCATTACAATATTAGCACTCTTCTAGAAGCGTATACATTGACATGCGGGCAGAATTTCTGTTATCACAATAACTACGACCTTCCAGTTATTTCACATTTCATTCATATAAGTCCATATTGCAGTTGTGATCCGAGTTGTGTTTTTTACGGCGACTGTTGTTTAGATTTATACTTATCTCTAAACGTGCAATGCATTAACACAACAAGCATATCATACATGGAGAATGATTCTGAATTTGCTTTTGAGTCTGAGGATTTCTTCATTATGAAAACGACTTGTCCGGAAAACACAACCGTGTATCTTAGACAACAATGTGAGGGGTTAAAAAATGTATCTGAGCAAGTACAACATCTTCCTGTAACATCAAAAGATACACATTTCACGTATCAAAATAAATTTTGTGCAGAATGCAATTATGATTCAAACATTGAATTCTGGTCGTCAAACGCAGTATGTGACAGACCAGTTGATTTTAACTTTATGTCCAATTTTGAGGAAATTGTAGAATTAACAATGATTAACAAATGTAAGTTTGGTAGTTTCCTAAGTAACCCTCCGTTCATCAGAGGATGTAGGAAGATTTATGGAGAAAACATTATATCATCCTGTAATGTCACTGGAACATGGAAAGTATACGATCCAAGTATAGAATGGGCATGCCATAATTATGATAATTTGTACCATAAATTTCGAAACGTGTTTTGTTACATTTGTAACCCTCCTGTTTCTATGGATCCGGTAATAGGACAATGTAATACTACTGGAGAATGGGATAAGTTAGACGACTATTACATTAAAGCGTGCAACAATCTTGGTCATACACCTACTACATATCCGTTCAAAAACGTGTACTGCTACACTTGTAACATAAATTCGAATAAAGCTGAATACCTATTGTCACATGATGCCTTCAAAGAAATTAAGGAATCAATTTATAACGAGCGATACTTTAAGTATGAATTTACAAAAGTATTTTTTTCGAGCTTGGTTAACCTATTTTCTGCTGAAGAACTCAAGAATATTTCACATATACAACAGAAACGAAAACAAAATAGCTTGAGGACAGAACTTTATCATAAATATTATGCAATGACTGGGAATGGGGACTTTTGTACAAACGTTTCAAATTTGATAGAACAAGATAGGCGTTGTTCTTGTGATGAATATTGCCATTTTAATGTGACCAACCCCTGTTGTATTGATGAAGTCTTCAAAAAGTCGACTACATGTATTAGTTCTAAACATTTCGAGTTACTTGTATATGACGGATGTGAAAATATATTACATGATTCCAATCCATTAGCACAAAAATGTTTATCTACAGACGTTACGAAGGAGAAGAATTTTCTATCCCTACTTCCTGTTACAGACACATTTTCTTCAGTTAACTATAGAAACATTTATTGTGGGTTCTGTCGATATTTTACAAACTATGATCAATTGTACGCTAACGAATATATATATTTAATAGAAACTTTTCGATTTTGGAATTTCAATTATATTTGTGAAGCACCTCTTCCTATAACATATCATGTAAACTTTGCTGAACTTTTAAATTATAGACACCAGTCAAAATGTAACGTGACATTCGATCCAATTAACTGTGGTAAACTGTGTGACAAAAAGGAAAAGAGAAGTTGCAATGACGAAAATTCATCTCTTGAATGGGCATGTAAGAATTATGACTCGCCAACAAAAGATGTCAATTTCTATTACAAACTGAACAACCTATCTTTGCAGAAAGGTTCAAATATTTTTTGTGCTATGTGCGAGACTGGAAGTCAAGTTCCAACCATAGACAGTTGCAATTCAACCGGACGTTGGGAAAGACATGAAGAGACATTGAAACAGAGGTGCATCAGTTTACCAGCTGTTCCTTATCATACACCGTATAAAAATATATTTTGTAAAATGTGTAATGAAGAAACGCAACGCTATAATGGTACCTACTCAATTGAACAGAATTGCGAATTTATCGACAATTTTACAAAGCCTATACACTTTAGAACTTTGTTTTCTGTGTTTTTATATGGTGAAGATGAAATTTCTTATTCTTCAAAACAAACATGCCAAGAGAATGAGATTTTTGACAGTATGCTGGTAAGTAGGCAATTCGTTATTAAAGCATCGTTTGGTTTTTGTTTTCATGAAATTGTCTCGGAAGTGGGGTGTAAAAACACTACAATTTATGTCACACATTGACTGGTTTTAATGAAGGGATACATACTTTGTCGTGGCTTTTTTATTGCATGCCATGTAGACACTTCATGTCCTGAATAATCTTTTTGATTTAGTTATTTTGCAAATGCTATTTTTGCAAGAATATGGTCGCAGAAATATAAACTTAAGGCAACGTAGTCATCTCTTAAATTATATTGCCTGATCAGCATTGGGGTAAAATTTTAATGAAACGTTTTCCTCGAAATAACTGTTATCCTACTAGCGATGATCAACAGTTTGTATCAGCTTTTCAAAGATGTCATAAACATGGATCCGAGGAAGGCGGGATTTCGACTAGAAGTGAAACAGAAGGATGGTAAAAAATAACACATAAAAATCAGCCAAAGCATAATATTGTCAGTTAAACAGTCGAATGGATGATTAATTTATTGGTGTTAAACGCCACTTTCAGTATTTGGTGCTATTTCGTGGCGATCAGGTTTTATTTGTGGAGGAAGCTGCAGCAAATGGAGAGAACCACCACCGACCTTCTGTTAGAAAGTACCAATCTTGGTCATTTAAGATTGAAATCTTGCACCTGCCACATGCGGAATTCAAACTCACAATCTCAGTCAGTATTGACATGATAGTAAAACAGTTGTTCGACTTCTTAGATCACGTTCAGTATAAGAAAACTATTATCAGATGAATGTTTTTAAATATAATGTGCCCTAGAATATGATTGCATATGTAGATCATATGTATAACTGCATATTTGAAGTTCTGCTAAAACAAAATACGACATAAAAAGTGTGGAGGGTAGTTCGAGATAATATATTTATGTATATACATATATATAATTCTTCGAGAACTTAGCCCAACAATGTTAGATTCTCAAATTTGAGCTAGCAAAAATGTGTTCTTCCCTTACCGAGATTACAACCCTTGCTACTGTGACATATAGGCTACACGGCCTGCATCGTGTCCTGCGCCCTAGATAATTCGACCACCAATGCTACATTATGATATAGCTTGAAAAGGTCGATGTAATAACTTTTATCGTCGGTTTTTCAAGGGTTGTAACAAAGGACATGATGTATAGTGGCAAGTAGATTGTGTATTTTTAGAGATCAGCTATCTGTCGTAAAGGATGATAATATAAATTACTTTGCGAGCACATACACACGTCTAAACATGTTACAACTTTATACAGACATTCTCTGTCGAATAACTCATAGTTATCATGGTTATGGCGTGCAAACACAACAATATATATGATTCGTCTCAATATATACATATCGTCGCTGGGCTTCTAAAATGTCGTATATGACTTTTTTGGCTAAAAATACTTTTTGACACCAATGGTCTGCGCGGGAGGAAATCTTTGGTATTACAAAAGAATACAGTTAGACCAATCAAAATGTGTGAAATAAGACATATTACAAAATTGCCAATGTCAGTTGTTGGTAAAATTTGTTTCCAAAATGTTGTATAAAAACTTAAAAATCGTTGTAGAATGGCTTTGGGAAAAAAATAATTCTACATTTCTTTATTTCTGTGAAAATAGTTTAAGTTCTTGGATAATCCAGAAATGTCAAAGTTTTTATTTCACTGCTTAGATTTACAAAAATGTTCAAGTTCACATACAACATTTTGGAAGCATGCATTTTGCCAAAAATTTCAAAGCCTGTTTGTGAGATATTTTTTTATTGAAAAATTTGTAATTTACAACATTTTAGAAGCCCAGCGACGATATACATATATTGTGTAAAAACAACATCCTTTTTTGACAATTGGGATTGAACCAGTTTTTAAGTGATTTGTTCGATTGATTAATACATATTTTCTTTTTCAGGGGAGATGTAGAAAGATTGTGTGTTACCCAGGAAGAATCTTGATTAACGCCAAATGTGTTCCGTTGGTTCCTTATACATCCAATTTGGGTTACGTTCTTGCCTTTGGGATAGATTTGGTATTACCATTTGATGTCGAAAACCCAAACACTGTCATGAAGTCATTTCAAGAAACAATTTGGAGTCATATTAAAGTATTTGTTGGTTTACCTGATCAATTTATCGAGGTGTCAATTATTTCAACAGACAGATCATGTAATGTGTACGATAAATGGACTGTTGGAAACATTCACATGACAGTGTTTCTAAAAATATTCATTTCAACTTCCGTTTATAGAGCACAAATAGAAGAAAATTTGTTCACAGTGATGCATTCCACTTTTACATTTTTCTCACCATGCTCTGTAAATAGCAATGGTTGCCAAATTGGTGGAAAATTTAGTTTTGATGAAAATGCACTTTATCTTCCAACGGTATTAACTTTCATGTCCCTACAAAATAAATGTGTTTTGAACAAAGTAACCAACATAACAAACACATTTAGGTATGCCCATCAACAGGTATCTAGTCTATTTGGATGTTCTCAAATTCAGTTAGAACAAGATGAAATTAAAGTAACAGAAGACGGAAGACAAATGACTATTATTCGTTTTGGTGTTGTACTAAGGTACTATGAATTTTTATTACTGAAAAACAACAGCGCAAGAATATGCAAAAGTGTTTTTCAAAATCTTCTCAAAGTTAATGAACAAACAACACCGATAGTAAATACAGTAATGTTTGTTTGTACTATTTTGTCTCTTGTGGCTCTATTTTTTACTTTTATAACATATTTCATGTTTCCAACATTAAGAACACTACCAGGTAAGAATAACATGAACCTTGTGTTTTCCATGTTTTTTGCTATCGGATTTCTGGAATTTGGTGTCAGGGGGACTAACAGCCATGTTTTGTGTCTAGCATTAGGTGCTTCAATTCATTTTTTCTGGTTATCGACTTTTGGTTGCTTAAATGTTTGTTCAATTCATATGTATCGTACTTTTCGACAGACCTTTGTGATAAACCACAACGACTGTGATGCAGACAAAAAGCGTTTTGCTTTCTATCTTATTTACTCTTATGCTGGTCCTTTGATTATTGTATGTCTGACAGTTTCTTCAAGTTATTTGTCCGACAATGATTTGTATGGTTACGACCGCAATGTGTGTTTTATCCAAGACCACCTTGTTCTCATTTGCACTTTTATTGTGCCTATTACCATTATTTGTTTGGTCGACTTATTCCTTTTTATTTCAACAGTAATAAGCATTAAATCTACGCCAAAGGTCAACACGAAAGAATCTTTTATGCAAAATAAAATTCATTACACTGTTTATGTCAAACTATTTGTATTGACCGGAAGTGCATGGATTTTGCAAATAATTGATTCTTTCTTTCCGGTCTCAAGTTTCTCGATAGTAGTATCGTTTTTAAATTCTTTCCAAGGTCTGTATATTTTTTTGGCATACAACTGTAATAGACGTGTTTTATATCTATATCGGAACCAATTTAAAATGTTTACAAGCAGTAAAATCGGAAAGGTGAATAAAACAAACATGACTACATCTTCTGTACCAGGGAAACGTTTTTCCTTCAAAAACAAAACTTTAAGTGAATATGAGTATAGGCAAAAGCTGCATACAACAAAAATATGATCACTGCAAGATGTGTAGAGCATAGTTGTTCGAGTGGTGTACTTTCATTTCATGATACATGTAGTCATACTGTGTATGTACTTATAGAATAAAAAGTATTGCTCAATCTTAATATGATATGTGTTGATATATACATTTGTGATATGTTATCATATGTATATATGTATGTTTGCCAATATTCCTGATTTAATTCATTCATAAAGTCGTTGAACTTTATAAATTGAAATTTTATAAACAGCTTTCTTTCAATTTTCTCATTTTTAAAATTTTACTCCTACCCGAGATGGGTGTTCTACCCCGGTGTTCCGCCTCCCCCCGCCAATGAAGAGCAATGAAGTGAGAGAATGGCGTCAAACACCAATAAATAAATTATATAAAGGTAACTTTATTAATTTGAGCTTGCACAAAACCTTGTTTTTCCATTATGCCTCAGCCTGTGTCTTTAATTGGTACTGCCGAAACATGTTATTATTCCATCTTCAAAATATGCCGATGCAAGCAAAATATAATATGCTTCTTGCCAAAGGTACTTTGACCACAGCCGACAAACTATAGTATTTTCTAGTTTGTCAGCAAAGGCAAAATACCGACTGCTTTATCAAATCGTACCAAATCGATGGAAACATTTTCATTTTGTATCAATAACTAAGCTGCTTTTTTCATATTTTGGTTTTATAAACTTTTTTTACCATTTGTTACCAAATGTAAGATAGCAGTAGATTAAATTTGAAGATCTCTTGTTTTCAGTTTTTACTTGTTCTATATAAATATAGTAAAATGATGGCCATTAGAGTTAAAATCTGTTGCTGGTTTATTTGATGAACTTTTTAGATTAAACCTGTTTTTTTAGGTAACTAACTGTAGTGACAAAAAATAAATTAATTATATAAGACCCAGAAAGCAACGGAAATCAAATTTGAGAATTTATATAAACGATAATACTTGTAAATAAAAGAATACAATTGTATGATTCACGTACATATCTAGAATAACGATAACAAAGATACTGAACTTGTCATTCGAATTACATGATTCAAACTGTCGATGCAATTGAGTAATATAGCGATTACCGAATGAAGCATGATTCATAATAACTATTTTCCATATTAAAACTGACCATTAAAGATATTGTGAAAAGATATATCTTTTATAATGCTTACACACCTTAAAAAACGTGTTACTATCAATATGTTTTCTCTGTATATAGTTTTTGATGTATGATTCTTTTTTTTGGCTTGTAACTAGCTTTCAGTAACTGCGAATACTCTCAAATTGTTAATTTGACCTGTTGACACAATTTGAAATGAGTTTGTGTCTTTCAATATTTACTTACTTTGTGTTATGTCACTATTTAGAAAATATGTATAAGTATTTAGCATTACGATAAATTTTTCCTTCTGTTCTTTAACTATGAACAACAAATTTATTTTGTAAAACATATTTCCGTTATTCGTACAACATACTTAAACTTAACTGTGTACGTTATTTTATCTAATGTAATTTTCCCAGGTTATAGTTGTTATTTTGACATTGTTTTACATATTGTATTTTAATATCTCTGAATTTGTCATGTATCGATAAATGTATTTTCTAAACATTTTACGATATTATTATAGAAAAGGGACGAAAGATACCAGAGGGAGAGTCAAACTCTACAGATTTAAAATAAACTGACAACGTCATTGCTAAAAATATTATTATTATATGTTTAACATGATCAGAAAATGCATTTTTGTGCCTTCTATCTGTATATATCATTATATTAATTCTATGGAAAACAAATCTTCAGAGGTACATGTACTTGGCTTAGTATATGTATAATGCAGTTTAGAAAGTAAGTAGATCAAAATCAGTACGAACACGGAGAGCATTGAGAACCATCATTTCCGTAAGATTTGGCCAAACACAGCAGTAAATCACAAAATGATACTTGTAAGGATTTTCATATCCCAGGAGTAGATTACCTTAGCCGTATTTGGCACAACTTTTTGGAATTTTGGGTCCTCAATGCTCTCCAACGTTGTACTTGTTTGGCTTTATAAATATTTTGATCTGAGCGTCACTGTTGAGTCTTATGTAAACGAAACGCGAGTCTGGCGTCCTAAATTGTAATCCTGGTACCTTTGATAACTATTGTATAACTATAACTTTTTATAGATTTTATTTTTACACTGTTCCTCCTATCAATACACCAAGACAGCTGTCTACTGGTTATTTCATACTGTCACTTCATTGAAATAATCAAGGAACAAATGACATATATTCAAGTAACAGTTATATCAACTATTTTGCAACGTTTCATATCGTGTATTGAATACTTTTTCGTACGACATAATACCACTGCATCAGATAATAGGAATATATGTAAAAAGCTGAGTAATTTTTTTGGTTTTGAAAACTGTAAACCTTAGCATGTAATATGAGCATTTACATATATTGCCTTTAAGAATAAGATGATAACATGTATTACATTCGGACATTATATATTATAAGCATTATTCAAATGTGTTCCATGGACCTTTGATCTCTAGTTCATCAATCATGCACTTATTTCTATAGAGCAGAATATTTTAAAACATTGTAATAAATATCATGTGACGTGTTAAACCCTTTTCAAATGATTTTCAAAGTATGTTCTTATGTTTTACTGTGACACACCTATTTTGAGGAGGGTTTGGCGCTAGTTTTAATGTCGTTTGTTGCTGTATATCATATTTGCTTTCCGTTCCATGTTTTGTTCATACATCAGGGCGTTAGCCTTCTCGTTTGAATCGTTTTCCATTTTGTCATTGCGGGGATGTTTAAAGCTGACTATGCGGAGTGGGTTTGTTGATTGTTGAAGACCGTCCGATAATAATCAGTTTTATAAGTCTTGTATGATTAAAAATGATTTAAAATTTTGGTTAATGTATATTTTCTGGGGTTTAGTTTGACGTCCATTATCACTGAACTAGAACACATTTTTGTTTATGGGCCAGCTTAAGCACTCTTCCAAGTGCGGAATATTCTCGTTGATTTAAAGACGCATTAGTGGCCTTCAACTGGTTTCTGCTCTTTTATTGGGTTCTTGTCTCTTTGACACATTTCCCATTTCCATTCTCAATTTTAGTTTTTCACGTCTATATATCATTTGTTCAATTGTGAGTTGTCTCATTGTCAATCATATGTTTTGATAAATTTTAAAATCAGAAATGGGGTAATTGGAATATGTAATTGTACTTGACCGTAAGTTATTATTATTTCTTAAGTAATTGAGTGTAACGTGTAATTGAGCAATTTTGCAATTAAAAGTAATTAAAAGCATTGAATTAAACAGCCATAATTGAATGTAACTGACAATTACAACTCAATTAAATTTGAGATTTTAGATCAAAATGCTTGAATCTTTTGTTTTCGTAAAACATTATGAAAAGCCATGACTTTGTTAATGCTGACAAAGCAAAGCCTACACAATATTCACTCTATAATTACACATCATTGGGATATCGTTTACTTTGTTATTACAATGAATCAATAAAAAAAAACCGGAAAAAAAGAATGATAAAATATGCAATAATTATAAATATCATTACTAAGTCTATGGCTTATACCTGAATCATTGGTAATTAGCTTTGTACCTTTATATATATTTATTTTAACAATAGGCAATATACAAAAGGACGTTCTCCTTCCTTTAATACAACTTTTGACGTTTTATCATAAACAATATAATGACTGTTTCTACATCAGCAAGTTTGCAGGTCATGCAGGTGAAAACAGGTGGTAAGCCAATTAGTGAGAGGAAAAACACCACTAGGTACATGTAAACTCCTCAAGGAATATACAGAAGACAAAATCTAATTTGAAAATAATTTTTTACAGATATGATTGTTGAATAAAAAAGTTCAATCCAATGTCTGAATGAATTCCAAGTATAAGAGTGTATTAAAACATTTTACTGTTCCTAATGATTTTGTTAATGTAAAATGTTTTTAAATAAAAATGTATGCATCGTGGCACACTCATTAGTGGAATTCATAAAGTTACATTCAACAATGTAACACATATGAATGTAAAATTATACAGGTTGCAAAATCTGGAAATATAGACCGCAATTTCCAATTGGAACTCCCTATGCGCCTTAAACTGTGCCACTTTTACTATGAAGTTTCAGGAAAAATGATATCAAAGAACAGAAAGTTGATGTGCAGTACTATTTTATTCAAAGGTAAAAATATAGGGCTGTGCGGCATTTTCCCAAAATTTATAAGCCCTGAACTTCTAAGAGTTTAAACTTATACTTAAATTCTATACTACCCCTACCTCCACTTTTGGACTTTTAAAAAATTAAATTTGAGCCGTTACCATGTTTTGC
Organism: Mytilus edulis; assembly: GCA_019925275.1. NCBI lineage: Eukaryota > Metazoa > Mollusca > Bivalvia > Mytilida > Mytilidae > Mytilus > Mytilus edulis. The sequence continues at coordinate 71,893,774 of CM034352.1, forward strand.
TATACTGGTAACATTCCAAAAATTATGCCTCTATGACATGACACACAGAGATCATATCTGGGAAACAGTACGTTAACAAATTGGTATATTCTATAAATGTTATATATCTCCCCAAAAGAGGCGTGGCTGCAGCTGTATTTACAAAGTGCAATCTATAAGATTTTCATAGTTAGCCAATTCAATATGTATCTATTCAATTATGTGTAAAGTTGTCATCGTATATTTAAATGTGAACAGAAAATGCTGAGTCATTTGATTTTTTTTTAAACATAAGAATATAAGAAAGAAGTTAGGCTTTCTAAATCATTTCGGTAGGAAAATGATTTAAATAAATTGTGATCAGAATAAAACAAACATTTCTAAATAATGTGATTTATAATCTATTTTTATCTAGAAAAAAAACCCCACTATTTTAAACTTACATCAGGTCACTATAATTGTAAAATGATGCGATAGTTGAAATCTGATGTTGAACATATGCAAGAAAGGCTGTTTACGTTGGTACAGAATGAGGCCTGTATGCTGGCTAGCCTCTTATACCCATAATTTAAGACCAAATAGTGTGCCACTAAACAGATTGTTTATCTGTTGTTTAGGACTAACTTGGTAATGTTGAAATGTAAACTTAATATTAAGGAGGAAAACCACAGTACAACAGAAACACTGACGTTCAACACAAACAAACGCCAAAATACATAGAAACGATCTATATAAAAACTGCCATTTTCCTTACATGATACAAGATACTTTTTAGAAAACAAAATGGTAAGTTGAACCTAGTTGTATGGCAAGCCAAACATCCTCCTTATATTGCAGTGTTAAAAAAATATCTTTAAAATGACAACACTACGTGACAGAAATACAGCGCAAACAAAATCGATTACTCAGCCCAGACAAACGCCAACATACATAGAAACGAAATATATGATAACAACTGCCATATTCTTTACATGGTACAAGACACTTTTTAGAAAACAATGGTATGTTGGATCTGGTTTTATGGCTAGCTAAACGTCCTGATTATACTGCGCAGAATACCAAACGAACATCTATGCATAATGCTGGTCTTCCATAGAAAATTATAATTTACATCGGTTTTGTGTGTAAATCACATTACTTACATTACATAAACTGCTTGATAAATGAATTAGGTATTGGAAATTCACTTGGAACCCAGCATATACCGACAGGACACTTAACCAGTAGGACATCCTAATAAGAGGATAATAAGAGGTCTGTTGTATGTTCCTTTGGAATTCCAAAAAAGAAGAGTATTGGTTCTTTCTTCACAGTATTTGATACTTAAAATTACATACGTGTCCTAACAAACAATGTTACATTCTTGATATGTCTGCCATGTGCTCCACAAAAACTTTGACAGAATTATTTACATCAATCTAATTAGTCTAAGCTTCATAGGTATTGTACAACTACTTATTTCAGAGGCGGCGTGAATAAGAATGTAAGATGTAGATATTTAAAAAAAAAAAAATGTTTTATATGTACATACAATCTAAGACAAAAATGTTCTGATTCAAACAAAACATTCTCTGAAATTGACATTATCAAGAATTTGATTTCTCAATTAACAACATATATTGTTAATCGTTTTGAGGACGAGTTTTGCAATGTACAATCGGCATTTCCTTGGGAACCCACTGTTCTTCTTTTTTTATCGACGGTATGTATATATTCATACAAGAGCTTCTTAAGAATAATTAAAGAAGAAACTATTATCCTTTAACTTCACTTCCATCTATATAGAGAATTTCCTATCACTAAATAGTTCAATGTTTGTGGACTATGTTAAACGCACCTATTCCATAAATAAAGGATGTAGCAGATACAATCCGTTTCATATCTTGACTTACATATAGTAATTGACATCAGGGTAGGGTTGAGAACAAAACTTTACAACAAAAGAATTGATTTCAGCTAAGCAATTGTGAACTTTCAATTTCTAAGAAGCAACATTCCAGCAGCGCCTGCATATGGAGTATATACCTTCAAGTTGATACAATATTATAGGTTTGAATATACATATGAGCATCACGACAGATACCACATTTGAATCAGGATCTGCTTACTGGTGAGTGTTTTGAAGACAAAACGCGCACCTGTGCAATTTAATTCTTGGTATCTATGATGAGTTAATTTTCCTTTCCAGAGCATCAGAGATCATCCTGGTGTATGCCCCATGGCATTGGCATTTTATCTTCGACATTTTGAATGTCCCTTTGGTATATATCGCCTCTCCTTTACTCTATCGACGTAGCCGATATCACTCATTTTGAAGTTTATACAATTTCTACCCTAACCTTAATTAATGTAGCACTTTCTTGTAAGGTAAGGTTTTATTACCACTAGGTCGGTTGCACTAAACATCGGTTTTGTGTGTAAATCACATTACTTACATTACATAAACTGCTTGATAAATGAATTAGGTATTGGCAATTCACATGGAACCCATCATATGCCGACAGGACACTTAACCAGTAGGACATCCTGGATAATAAGAGGTCTGTTGTATGTTCCTTTGAAAAAAGATATGAAACGGATACAATCTAAGACAAAAATGTTCTGATTCAAACAAAACATTTTCTTAAATTGACATTATCAAGATCCTTGATTTCTCAATTAATAACATATTGTTAATCGTTTTGAGGAAGAGTTTTTCAACGTACAATCGGCATTTCCGTGGGAACCTACAGTGCTATTTTTCTTATCGACGGTATATTTATATTCATACAAGAGCTTCTTACGAAGTATTAAAGAAAGAAACCATTATCCTTTAAGTGCATACGATACAGTTTTGAACCTGTATTTACAAGTTGATGAAAATTTGCATATAGGCTATTTTTTACCTCATTAAATCAAATATGTTATAAAAAATATACCTTCATGTGCTACTTTTTGAGTAAAATGAGGTCGAAATTTTGTATATTTGCTCAAAATTCAGATTTGTGTCCGTATTTTCTTTTTCGAAAGAAAGACATAACGTTTTTGTTTTAAAAGATAAACACAAAATGGTTTTTGTTAAATAATCGGTAATTTCTTTATTTTATAAGTATCATTAAAAATTATGCAATTTTTATTCCGAAATAACTCTATATTTATCAAATGTTCATGAATAGAGGAAAAAAACGTCATTTTTTGCTGCATGTTTATCAAAATTAAAAAAATTGCGCTATTTACAGTTTTATAAAATTTGGGTCACATAATCTCCTTGCAAAATGAAACAAATTGCTGTTTTAAAATGAAGGGGTCCATGCACTCGTTTTAAAATTAAATCAGTTTGAATGATAAAAATCAGTCGAAAAATGCATCTTTTACCGATATGTCGGAGTTTGACGTCGCGAAAATAACATTTTACGTTAGCAACGTCATTACCTTCCCTGTAACTGTATCGTATGCCCTTAACTTCACTTCCATCTATATAGAGAATTTCCTATCCCTAAATAGTTCAATGTTTGTGGACTATGTTGAACGCACCTATTCCATAAATAAAGGATGTAGCAGATACAATCCGTTTCATATCTTGACTTACATATAGGAATTGACATCAGGGTAGGGTTGCGAACAAAACTTTACAACAAAAGAATTGATTTCAGCTAAGCAATTGTGAACTTTCAATTTCTAAAAAGCAACATTCCAGCAGCGCCTGCATATGGAGTATATACCTTCAAGTTAATACAATATTATAGGTTTGGATATACATATGATCATCACGACATATACCACATTTGAATCAGGATCTGCTTACTGGTGAGTGTTTTGAAGACAAAACGCGCATCTGTGCAATTTAAATCTTGGTATCTATGATGAGTTAATTTTCCTTTCCAGAGCATCAGAGATCATCCTGGTGTATGCCCATGGCATTGGCATTTTATCTTCGACCTTTTGAATGTCCCTTTGGTATATATCACCTCTCCTTTACTCTATCGACGTAGCCGATATCACTCATTTTAAAGTTTATACAATTTCTACCCTAACCTTAATTAATGTAGCACTTTTTTGTTTTCCGCTTGTTCGTATATTGTATTGTGCCTTACATATTAATAAAGATATAAACTTTAGTTTTTCGTCAACAATGATTTCATTAAAACATACGTGTAGATAGTATAGCACTTCAAGTATGCTTGACACTTTTCCTGGTTTCCAAATTTAATAAAGCTAAAAGCGAAATTACAAAAAAAAACCGAACTCCATGGAAAATTCAAAACGATATGTGTTTTATAAAATGGCATAATCAGAATCGCAAACACACACATCAAACATACGAACACTAGACAAGAAAAAATACGGTTTTGAAAAAGTAGACTTTCGATCAACAGAAAAAAGTAAAATCACAAAAATACCGAACTCCAAGGAAAATTCAAAACAGAAAGTCCATAATCAAATGGCAAAATCAAAAGCTCAAAGACATCAAACGAATAAACAACAACTGCCATTTGCCTGGCGTGGTACATGCATAAGAGTCTACCATTTTCTACCATGTTTACAATTATAAAAAAGTATGGATTAACAGTGTACCAGATTAATTCTGTTATGAATAGGTACTGTTTAAAGCTAATTTTAAATCAGCAAGTATGTAACATATTTCCCTACAACAGAAAACAGACAAACCAAATAAACACAGCACAATGCAAATGACGGTCTTAGACACGATAAATATCCGTTCACACATCATTGTTCTAAGATACTTATATATAAGTATTGCTTAACAAATTACCAATACCAGAATCTATAACAAACGAGACGGTTTTAATTTTGAAATTATAAAATTTTACCCAACTTAGTAGCAATATTTTAGCTTCACCTGCATACGGGATATACATTTCCTAACTCATACGGCATTAAAGAGAATGCAATTGATATTTAGACTTTTTTTTAACGTCATCAGTGTTTGAGCATTAAGTTGATGAGCCAGTGGGTATGTCAAAGATGATCTCGTCCTTTTTACCAAAAAAGTTTAAGTATTCCATATCCCATAAAAAATATACGATGGTCTGGAAGTATAGATTTGAGGTAGATACTCACGTTGTTTGTCATCTTTATAACGTATTATAGTATTCTTTTTTTTTCTTTTCAAATAATTACTTTTACTATTTTATTCATTTTTGGTAGTGTCACCCTTTTTTTTTTTTAAACTTTAATAAAATTAGAATTATTTTCAAAACATTGATTGACGACCTAAATTATCCAATTGACTGGGACAGATTATGTGAACGTTTGTCTGTAACGAACACTGCTCACTATGTACTGGTTAAAAACACTGCAACTGTGGGGTCACCATAGGTTCTCAACACCTAAATAAAATAATTCGAAAAACTAATTAGGAATAATACGATGTTTTGATTTATATCAATAATGTAAATCAAAACATAAAGGTTATTCCTGATTAATTTTTCGAATTATTCTAATATTAAAAGCTTTAAGAACCTTTGATCACTCCACAGTTAAAATGATTATAATAAGTACGTGGTGAGCAGTGGTAGTTACAGACAAACGTTCACCTAATCTGGCCCAGTCAATGGGTTAATTAAGGTCGTCAATCAATGGCCACAGCCACCCTATTTAGAATATAATTCTATTACAAAAGTATGGATCAACAGTGTTACAGAATAATTTTGTTATGAACGGATAGTTTTTATAATTAATGTCTAAATCAATAAACATCTAAATTGTCTTACCCGACAACAGAATACAGACAAAGCAAAAAAAAAAACATCATCAGATAAAACAAATGACGGTTTTTCGAACAGACAGAAAAAAACTAAACTTAAGTGTAAAATAGTGAGTTAATTATAATTGTGTTAACGAGAAATTATTAAACCAGTGTTCGGGATCCAAACCCTTCCCCTAACCTGGGACAGTAGTGTTACAGTACACTGTAAGAATGAACAATAAAAATCAGTTGAAAAAGATTTAATGAGGCTCTGAGGGTATAAAAATTTCAGAAAAAAATAAAACATTAATCTTTCATTTCAAATTTTATTTATTACCTTTATTAGTTGTTAATTTATCGTATGGTAAAAAAATCATTAAAAAAATCAATTCGTGTTGACCACAGATAATTTTTAAAATGTATATATCATTGACAAAAACTAAAATTATCTCCCTTTGGTACAAACATGCCATTTTTTGGCATTAAGATTGAAATATCTTTTTTCACTCATCGGTGACCTATATTTTTTATTATAATTTTCAAATAAGCTGTACTTAAACTAAACTATTGTAAAGTTTGAGCGATTTCTGTAATTAAGTTCCTTTTTTTATTTCGATATTACCTCTATTTTTCCTATTAGTTCAACAGAAAAAAGTACCTTTGGTTCTTTCGAAGGCAGATTGTGAGCGTAAATGAACGGTGACCCCATATTTTTATTTTATTTTTATTTTCAGTATCAGATAAAGTTCATTTATAGAAAAATAAAGCGAAATCCTATATTAGATTTTTTTTTATTTAGACCCGCGACCCTCCTTAACTCATCAGATGGATATAAATAAAAATATATATGTAACGTGTTTGACTTATAAACTCATTTCCATTCTCAATTTTATAACTGTTCGTATCTGTTTTCACAGAATCTGAGATACTCCAATATCAATCTTTCAATTAACCCAGAACCTAACTATAACTTGGAGGATTTACTACAAACTACTAAAAGACTAATTAACCTAAAATTATCCTAAATCCTATCACTAACTCCGAGGTCCGACTGATTTGCTTACTTATTTTAACCTTTCAAAAACCATAGGTTCCTGAGACACCTATTTTAAAGACTCCCAGTAAACGAGACACCTAGTTTTTAAG